>OU898282.1:63151618-63345177 GCA_918026665.1 Diabrotica balteata
GATTGGATGTCGCAATACCTTCAAATGGTCTAAGGTATATAGACCAAGAAGACTTTCCATCAAATGGCGGCAATTTGAATCTTATATGATGTGTCGTTTTGTCTCTGGGTAATTCTTCTTTCACTACCGGATCTAAAACTATTGCATTAACTGGTGGTAGCACTTTCGTATTACTTATCATGGACTATAATTGTTTGATCTTCTCTTCTACGTTGTTTACATTTTTTTTGTATGTGATCAAATGTTTTAGAAACTTCTTTAAATTATATACTTCGTCGAATCTTCTAGAAACATTTTCGAGTTTCTCGTCGTTTTGTCTAGCTATTTCTTTAATAATTTGAGACGTTTCATCGAATCTTTGATTATTTTTTCTAGAAGTTTCTTCGATAATTTGAGACACATTTTTTATTTTCGTAAAAACTGCTTCTTTTGCTGACTGAAACTGGAATGTCTCTGGGTGTTCTCCATTCTTGTTGAGAACATCCTTCAGTCATTTTTGAAGGATCTTCTTGGACCCGCTGCAGTCTTCATCGCGTTCTTCTAGTTGCTCACGCAACTGTTTTGCTGAAAGTTCTACTCGCAGCATCTTTGGTCAGGCACACGTCAGGTTTTTTTAAATGTTCTTTCGTTCAAAGATCACTACCGAATTACGCGGTTATTCCCGACGAACAATAAAACATATAGTTCATTGAAATCTCATATATTTTCCTTTACGATTTATGCATCAATGTTAAGAGTGACATTAAGAATCTGAGCGATATATACTACTTCTTACTTATTCCCGATACCAAGAACAATATAACATCACAGAGAACTAACTTAACTGATATATCCATTAACAACTAACCAACTTAAATAATAATTTTCACTAATTAAAAAAGATAACATTCCCTTGCTTTTCTTAGATACATCTAAATAAGATATTATAATAATAATACATAAACAATATAATATAAAAATTTTTAATTAAGAAAAATCTAAAATAATATTACCCTAAACTAGGAATTGACTTTATTTTGTTACATCAATGAACCTTAACGACATTATAAAGAATCGTAAGAACTACTTTGACATGTCAGCGAATGCGTTCTGATAAAACAGAACCTCACATGTGAACTTTTCAATAATCAAAAATTTAGTTATTGCCGACAACTCAGAGAATTAATACCTTTAAAATGTATTTGCATGAGGTTTTTTCGGTTAGCCTTGAGTACACCTTTACGTTTCAAGTTCAAAGCTACCATACATTTCCAACGATAACTTTTTTTACATAGTAACAAAAAACAATCCTAACGTTTTTTTAACATCCTAACTCTACAATTCTCCAAAGTTAACCAACGTTACGGTAAGATCTCCAGTGTTTTTAAAATAGATAATATATGGTAGCTAATTATAATTTCTTCTCTTTCTTGCAGCTTTCCCGAATATTTAAGAGTACTATATATATATATATATATATATATATATATATATATATATATATATATATATATATATATATATATATATATATATGTATATATATATATATATATATATATATATATATATATATATATATAAGTGTATATGTGTGTATATATAATGTACCGTTCTTAGATTCTTTTTTTATAGAGATTTTAACTGATAAATAATCATCTAGTTATCTATCTTTTGTTAATACCCACTGTTTATACCAAACACTCCATCATACTTAATCACGTATAAAATTCTCCGATTATTAATTCTATTGCAAATATTAAGACAAAGAGTCTAATATCAATATAAGATTTCAATTCACTATATTACATTAAATTTGAATACATATTCTGATTTATAAATTGATGCAATCACAACATGGTGACTGATTTTTTTTTTTTTTGAAATGATTGGATATTTACAAATATGAATATTTACAAAAAGGAAAATCGGCAGATCAAAAATAAAGAATCACAAAAATAAAGAAAACTAAAAATTTGTACACAATATTTTAGACATTTTAGATTATACTGAAAAAGATATACATTTAGAATTATCCAAACACATAGCGGATAAAGCTACGTATTTGTGAATATTTAGTTTTATTCTGTATTTATTCGAATAATACTATATAAATTAAGGATAACTCTAAGAGTGGTAAGTTTTTCGGTCAAAAGGTGGAGCGAAAAAAGACAAAGAAGGTGGCTACTTCATCTATTTATTGAAGACGTTTCGCTTTCTAATCCGAAAGCATCATCAGTTCATCTAAAAAGAACAATGTGAAAAACCGAACATCCATAGAAAAGGTATTACAAGTGTGTTACCTCAAAAAGAGAAGTAGCAGTCAATGATATTAAATATGTAAAGCTTACGATAATGGACATTATAAGATTATGTTGTATAAACAATTAATTGAAACTGGATACAGTTTACAAATTAAGTCAAACTTGGCACAGCAAGAGACCATGTGGTAATTGTACATGTATATAAAAAAAAATTATGTAAAAACTTAAGTAAAAAACATTAATATGCAGAGAACTAAAAAGATCATAATTCTCATAGTTCCTACGTAACACGTAGGAATTATCAGGTAAAGTGGTGTCTATTAAAAATCTTTGTTTTTTCTAATAAACTCAATATTTCGCTACTTATTTGATAGCTTTATCAGGAGTACACTGTAAAACAATTTTAACATTAAAAAATGACGTACAAATACATTTTCAATAACACTTACATTTAACACTTAACATTAAAAAAACACAGAAATTTAAAGATTTTGCAAATAAAAATTGGCATTAAAGTTTGTAATAAATATCATGATTAAATTGTCTTAAGCACGTTCGTCACAGCAATACGATAAAAAAATTAAAAGTACTTCAAATGTAAAAATAAAAATAACAATAAAAGAAACAAGTTTTCTTTGTTAGACAAAAGTGTTTTGTCAACTTTTTCCACATTTATTAATTAGCATTATTTTTAATGCTTTTTATGATATAGCTTATCGATTAGGTAAATATATTGTAAAATAATAAGTTATTATATTCAATAATTTTTATTGTCATATTTTTTTTATTTTTGATATTTTGTTTATATTTATAAAATTAGATTACAATTTTTGTTTGTTATATTTTAGTAGAAACACAAAACGTATTAATAAGAAACCTGTAAAATATACTGAATAAAATAAAATAAAAATTATTATGTTGATATAATTTATTTTTGATCAACGATATTAAATGGTGTGGTCACTGTTAGATTACTTAATATAAAATCTTGAGTAGCAAGAATACTGAAATAATATTCTAATGTTTGTTTAAAACGAATTGTTAGCTTTTAGAGATTCGTTGGTAGTTGTACTATAGGTCAAATCTGAGTAGAGACTGAAAGGTGAGTAGAAACCAAATAGGTGGTTCGCAAGAAGGAAATAATGCAGGGGACGGTAAATCCGTTGACGAAAAAGAATAATGTAGAATAACTTTTGTTGGTAATTGCTAGTAGAAGCACATGTAAATAAATAGGCGTCTTCATCTTCTTCTTGAAGTTCCTTCTAATATCGGAGGTTGGAAATCATTATGCCGATTCTATTTTTATTTACAGCTGTCTTAAAGAGTTGAAATTAACTCATATTTTCCTATATAAGGAAACTTATTTCCTTAAATTTTAAAGAGAAGAAATTCTCCGTCTTTCTATGCTGCGCTTGCCCTTTATTTTTCTTCTTGCATTGTATTGATGGATTTGTTCACAATCATTTTGCTTGTTGACGATTCTTAAATACCCTGGATCTTGGGTTCCGATTACCATGATAAGTTATTTGTTAATTTATTTGTTAATTTTGTTAAGTTAAATAGATATAATGATATATTATTAGGAATAATTGGCACGGTTTCCAGTTTCCTTACCCAAATAGGGGTATTTTTTATTTTCGCCGTTTTCGATTAATAAAGTTATACCGCTAATACTCGGTGGTTAATGCTTAGTTTGTTTGAAGAGGGTATATTAAGTTTATTCTGGATAGAGGGTGGTGTTGACAGTTTAGTAGTAGAGGCTTTAATTTGCACATCATTATCATATTAACACACCAACTAAACTAGGTGTAAAAAGTCCCATATTAGATAGTTAACCGAAAAATTTTTTTTGGTCAATAATTGTGTTAAAAAGAAGCCATTTCAGAAACATTATTATTAAACTTCATTAATTCATTTAAGAAAATTTCATATACTATACATAATAAATAATATTAATCTAAGTAAGCACTTACTTTTATTTTTTTTACATAATACATAGCTATTAGTCTGTCCAATATGCATTGAGTGGTTCTCCAGGCTAAGAAGCACTTACAGTCATAACAGGCTTCCTTACTGGACATGCACCAGTCAAGGGAAATCTGAATACAATAGATCTAATTCATGGAAAATTAAACTGCAGATTCGGTATAGCAGAAAACCTGAAACAGTCAACCATATCTCACATTACTGCTAAATATTAGATGGCAGGCGGCAAAGACTGAACAACCAAGTGACTCTAAAAATATATGATGCCAATCCATTAGTGCTCTATAAGCTGCTACAGGGTTCAATAATTCTGGAATGGATATACTAAAGCAACTAGTATAACAGATGGTTTCCAAGAAAAAAAGGATAGATAATTAAGCTATAGTAACCATAAGGCAGTTTCTAGGTTGGTGTTAAAATACTAAGAAAAACTCGACTAAGTAAAGAAATGTAGTAGTGCTACACGGGTATGGATGGCAGGTTATTGAGAATACACAACGATGAAAAAACTGATGAAGTGCCGGAAATGGATAATCCACAAAATATTTCGATATATAGCTATATATATTTCGAGATATATTATCTGGTGATTGTATACAATTTCCAGATTCGACAATAAATCTAGTCGCCATCACTCTGCACACCGAATGTGCACTCGTTGCCTTCTTCGGCGACCCTTTGCCACGTTTTTGCCACTGTTTCGACTGTTCTTTGGTTTTAGGTGTATAATAATGCACTAAGGTTTCACCAACGGTGATAAATCAGCAAAAAAAATCCTTCGGATCGCGTCGTATCATCTCCAAAAGCGTCTCCGAAGTGGTCACACGTTTTTGAATTTAGTCGATTGTCAGCAAACGCGGCACCATCGTTAAACGTGCGAATCAGTACATTACAAATATGCTGAGTTCTTGATTGGGAAGCATCCAAACAAACAAGTAGTCAGATGATCTTTGATTTGTACAATTAGCCAATAAAACTTTGAGGGTGTACAAGGCAACTATCGAACACAGTGATTAATTTAATCTTGCCCAAGTACTTTCGATCAATAGATCATCTTCAGGGGCATCTGAAATAAGCCAAGAAACGTTTTTTATAAAAAGGAAAATTAATTCACTTGGATAAAAAACTCCAAGTTTATGGTTGAAAAAAATTTTTATATGTGATAAACGTTTATAGACTTACTTCGTCAATTGTGGCCTATCCGACATAGTAGAATGTCATAAATGTAAAATCTGGACATAACAATACAAAATACACTACACTAAGACAAACAAACACTTTAAAATTTATATGGAGAAGCTACATATTGTGAAGAAGCCGGAGACAGAATGGGCTCCCGGTCTGACGGAAATGTAGAGATGACATGTGACAAATGACAGCTTATGAAGGGCAGTTATGTGATCTGCACCTTTCAAAATTCTATGACACTAAGTATTGACCAAAGGTCCAACTGACACCACTATAGGAAATCGACTGATGAAATATAAAATTATATAGTATATTTTTTTTTTTTTATGTAGATTGAATTATATTTCATCAGTCGATTTCCTATAGTCGTGTCAGTTGGACCTTTGGTCACTACTTAGTGTCATAGAATTTTGAAAGGTGCAGATCACATAACTGCCCTTCATAAGCTGTCATTTGTCACATGTCATCTCTACATTTCCGTCAGACCGGGAGCCCATTCTGTCTCCGGCTTCTTCACAATATGTAGCTTCTCCATATAAATTTTAAAGTGTTTGTTTGTCTTAGTGTAGTGTATTTTGTATTGTTATGTCCAGATTTTACATTTATGACATTCTACTATGTCGGATAGGCCACAATTGACGAAGTAAGTCTATAAACGTTTATCACATATAAAAATTTTTTTCAACCATAAACTTGGAGTTTTTTATCCAAGTGAATTAATTTTCCTTTTTATAAAAAACGTTTCTTGGCTTATTTCAGATGCCCCTGAAGATGATCTATTGATCGAAAGTACTTGGACAAGATTAAATTAATCACTGTGTTCGATAGTTGCCTTGTACACCCTCAAAGTTTAATTATTCGAACATTCAACCTTATATTGAATTAGCCAATAACCAAGCTTACCATTCTAGCATCAAGTGCTTTCCGTATGAAGCTATGTTTAGAGTTCTTGCAAAATTGGTGAAAATATTATCACTGCCAGAAGATGATTTGAAAAATATTTCTACTCATAAACATTTGGAAGCTTTGATAAAACAAGTAGAAGAAATTTATTCACGTCCTGATTCTGAGGAACGGTCTTGAATGGTCTTGAAAAGCAAGCGAAGAAAATGCTTAATACGAGGATAGATTGATATTAAACTAGCCTTTGATAGATGGCGTTACTTGATACCAAATTGGTGATACTTGATACCAAAATGACATGACATCTGTCAAAATTTTAAGTTTTAAAAACAGTAAGTTTGGTTTTTACAGCCGTCAAAAGCAAGCAAATTTTATGTTTTCGGAGAAATGGAAAAAGTTGAGTATCGTTCGGTGATTAAGTTCCTCCACAAAAAGGGTAAAACGAATGTGCAAATCAAAGCCGACCTGGACGAAGTTTACGGTGAGGTTTCACCTTCGTTAGCAACAGTAAAATTTTGGAAAGCTGAATTTGTTCGTGGTCATACGACTGTTTTTGATGATGAGCGTCCCAGGAGGCCAAATGAAGTCACCACGCCGGAAATGATCAACAAAGTCCATGACATGATTATGACAAATCGTCGAATTAAGTTCCGCGAGTTAATAGAGGTCCTGGACATTTCCTACGAATGCGTACACAACATCTACTACAAGTCAATAGTAGTGGCTATATCGCTCTGAGGAGACCTAAAGAGGTCGAAATCAACACTACAGACTGATACGTACGAGATAAACAAATGCATAACGTTTTCATGTCGATCGTTATAATTTAAATTTTTTACTATTACCAAGATCCTCTGGAAAATGTATATATTTACCGGTAAAAGTAGGAAATAAAGGGTTTTTTAAAGAATATTTCCTACATTTACCATCGACCCTAAAATTGTACACAATTACCGGTAATTGTGCACAATTACCAAATGATCTACTCTTATCGTAACATCATCGAGAAAATTTTAAGTTCGCGTTTTAAATAACCTTGTGTATTAATTATTGTTTTATCCACAAAATGTTAAAGTCCCATTAAACACTGGTCGACGATGGTCGACACTGGTACAAATTAAATTGGTTATATCTCATAAAACATTCGGTATAATGTAGCATAATCTTACATTATGAAGAAAATTCTTAAGAACTATACTATCGACATCCGTCGTACTATACATTACGTTATATTTTAAATAAGGAAGTTTTAGTAAACGTTCGCACTAATCGGAAGTGGTAAAAGGCTCTAAATATTTTGGAATGATTGGGCTTATCCAAAAACCCCATACATTAAATTTTCAGATATTAATTGTAAAGTTTTTCTAAAACGTCTAATTCGAACTCCCAAAGGATCGCCGTGTATACTTACTTTAAAATAATATATTTAAAAAGATCAGACCCTTTTGTTAATATTCAGTTCTGACCAAATACTTTGTATAATAATTTACTATGACATTATTGTCAAGAAATGTTTGCTGATAAGATGCCTTTTTGACCTTTTTAAAATCATCTCCAAACTAACATTTTTTTCTGACTGATGTCCTTAAATTAGTATCAAATATTGTCCTTAATATTATTAAATAAACTATATAAAATAATCCCATATTGTCCAATATCGTGTCGGTGTCGGCCGATATGCGCTCGACCGTTTTGCGCCCTTACCTGAAATCGGCCGGTTTGCGCTCTAACACTTACTTTCATTCAGGCTTAGGACTGTCATAGTTTATACATAATATAAACATTGGCGTGTTTAGAAGATTTTTTTTTTATTTTAATTTGCTAATTTTTTTTGTTTTTTTTTTAATTTTTTTTGTTTTTTAAATTTTTTTTTGTTTTTTTTTCTTTTTTTTTAAATTTTTATACAGTAAAATACAAAAAATTCTTGGGAATGAAACATTTTCTATTTATTGCATCTTCTGGATATATGCCAATGTCCTTAAACACAACCTTAAGTCCCTCGTATCTTTATATTTCTGTATATTTTTATTTTCAGTTACTTTTTGTAAAAATATTACCAGAATATCAATATCCTCTGCAAATATAAAAACTGGCTTGTTATCTGAGGCTAATATATACTTGATACTCGCTGATTCACATTTGAAGTGAATGTCCCTCACCAGCACCTCTCATGGATTCCGAGCGACATTTAACGCGAAAACGGTTTTTTATTTGTCTTTTTTATGGATGTTGCCATAAAGCGCATTACGTAAAACTTTTCATACAAAAAGTATTTGGCAAGACGAGGGTATTTGTTTAAAAACGAGCCCTCTATCACTTATGGTTACACGGCAAATGTATACCAACTTTGACCTTCAATATCTCGGCAACCAGTAAGCCGAATGTATCTTTTTGTTTCTTAAAAGAAGCGACTTTTAATGTTCTTTAAGTGTATACATTTTGAAATTGATATGTTTAAAGCTCGTAAAGTTATTTAATTTGTTTATAAGCCTAAAAAATGTTTATAATTTTAAAAAAATTTATAGGTTTTCCTAGTAAACCGATTTAAATTTTACAAAAAGCGTTTAAAAAGTGAGACACTTCCTTTACATGTAAAAAAAATTGCAACTATCTGAAGGCCTTATTTAGGGCCTACTATGAATTTGAAAATTTGCGATTTTTTTCCAGTAGGCTGGATTGCAAAATTATTATGCAAAACCTATCCGACCGATCTTAACAAAATTTAGCACACGTTTTAAACATATTAAACAGTTTTTCTAGGCGGAATATGAAACTTGTAAGTCAAGTTTAGAAAGTCGAAAACATTTAAAGGATTAACTTCATTTTTTTGTACTTTTTTTTTCAATTATTGCTATTTTTCAACAATAACCATTAAATTTTTAATTTCTAGCTAACAAAATATTGTGTAAAATTTAATAACGAAACTTTTAACTACTTATAATTTTTTCTCTAAGATCAATATTTTTCGAATTATAAATGAAAATAAGAGCAAAAAAATGAGAAATTTTCAATAGTTTTCAGATTTTGTTAAATAAAAAATTTAGCACAGGGTTTGCGACTGGCGCATATCGTGATTATCGATACTAGGCATATCCTGAAGGGATTCCAGCAAAAAAATAGCTTCCCTCGAAAATTTCCAATCCAAAACAGATCCCGCCTAGACTATTAGGCAATAATGCGTGCAACGTTCAGCATGGAAAAAAAGACGACCATGAGTGAACGACGTGTATTTCTAGCAAAGTTAAAGAAAGCGCAAAGCTTATCAACAACGTCGACACCTGACTTGGTTTAATTATAATATGTGATCATGTCTGGTTTCGTAGCTTGTTCTGACGACTGATCTATAGAATCATTGTAATGCTTAGAATATATAACATTTCGATTGATTCTTTTTTGGTAAGTAGGAAACAATAGTGGGGTGTTTTTCAAAACCAAACATAGTTGACTGTGGTGGTGACCCTTTTATATTTAGTAAATCTACTAGCAGTTCGCTTTTATTTTTTATTGTGCCAACATACGACAGTCTATTACTTTTTAATTCGGTAAGTTGCACATCTGTAAACCAATTATCTGCCGTTAGATTGCGCCCCGTTCCATAAATAGGTTGTACCTATCTTCTAACGACATCAGATAGTTTATTAGTTTGTTCATAGGGTCCCTGGGATTGCTATTCAGCATATATTTCCAGACTATATCTATTAAAAATAACTGCATCACACATAGCATAAATTTTTACTCCGTATTTGGATGGCTTTGAAGGGATATAATATTTGAACCTGCAACGTTCCCTCAAATCCTCCAGTTTTTCGCCAATATTCACACACTGTCCTAGTGTATAGCCATATTTACAATTATGAACAAAATCGTCAAAAAGTTCACGAATCTACGCAATATTGTCAACAGCTTTCCTTTCAGGTCTTATGATTCGGTCATCGAAACGTAGGCATCTCATAAGAAAATTGCACCTTCTGAGACTCATAACCAGTCGAAATATTTCCACGCCGTATCAATATTTACTTCAGAGTTCCTCTATCATAATTTTGTTGGCGTGCAAAGTTCCTGCTAGATATATTGAGTTCTGTCATGTCTTTGTCAGTTGCATCACGTTGTGGATCTAAGCGATCACTTACTTCAAGTTGAATGTACTGGTTTGTGAACTTAACTATTGTTTGTAGCATTTTATTAGAAAATATCTGACTCCAACATTATATATGTAACTTAGCTAGTCGTGCTCTATGTGTTCCTCCTGGGAGACGTGTAACCAGGTTATGTAACTTAGTGCGTCACTTCTTGATTGACGCGATGTTTTCATTCACCTAGTGGTTTTATCTTTTCCAAAGTAAAATAAATTGTCGTGTAAATCTGGTTCTTCCTCTGTCCCACTCTCTTCAGTATCAGAGTCACCAACTCTTTCATCCGTTGACTGATCTTCCGCATCTGTGTCCGGTTCATCCTTGAATTCTTCCACTTGGTTAGGGACAT
Source organism: Diabrotica balteata (assembly GCA_918026665.1). Classification (NCBI taxonomy): domain Eukaryota; kingdom Metazoa; phylum Arthropoda; class Insecta; order Coleoptera; family Chrysomelidae; genus Diabrotica; species Diabrotica balteata. The sequence continues at coordinate 63,162,421 of OU898282.1, forward strand.
CTTCATTTTCGTCCTCTTCTAACATAAATTTTCGAAGATATTCTACATAATTCGGATAATTTAGGTTATAAATCTGCTTTGCAGCCATTATACTGAAAATAAAATATAAAATAACACTCACCTATAATAAGTAGGCCAAAAAAAGCATAAAATACGACCAAAGTAAGACAGCACTTACACGTTATGTCGCATGGTATCAATATGATACAATACGCTTGTATGTAAATACAGTCAATCACTAGGAAGTTACAAATTACGACTGAGCGGTAGACTAAACCAGTCTAGGAAGGTACTATGAAGGTGGGTTTTCCTTACTTTAGGATTCAATAATAGTAATAATTAATATATATATATATATATATATATATATATATATATATATATATATATATATATATATATATATATATATATATATAAATGTAATAATTACAATAGGTTCAATAATAGACTAAAATTAATTAATAGGTGTGCATACAGAGAAAAGTTCAGACATACTGAGTATAAAATCTGGACTTAACATACGTAAATGTACTTGTTTTCCATCTACGAAAAAGAATTTTATACATTATCCTATTAATGGTATATTCATAGTTTGTTTGTTTTCTTTTATTTATTATTGTTAACTGGCTATTTGAGATGAAAATAAATCAATCAAAGCTAATAGTTATGCATAAAAACAGGTCAAAAGTTCAACATCTAAAAAATAATTTAATTAATTGATGCAAATAAAATAAAAATACTTTTGAATTGCGGTTTTAACTAGTTTGTATAGGGGAAATAACGTCAAACCGGTCAGATGTTAATAGATCTAAACAATAAAACTGTTAAAACAGAACAATATGTTTTGGTATCTTGTTGTGTAGTTTTATTTATAAAATGAATTTTTAAACCCAACCTTGGAGAGTACCTTGACATTTTTAATGGCAGTAGTGATACCAATATTATATAAATATGGTTAAAAATAGCACAGGTAAAACCAGACCACTGCTACTTTTGTCGAACCATTTGCAAATTAATGAGAGGACAACCGTTTTGACCAAGTTGAACTAAAGAAATGAAAAATGTAGAACATTCTATATTATCTAGTATGTAGCCATACCACATTCTAATTATTGTATTAAAGCTTTTTTTTTTGTGTATGATGTATTAGGTATTTTCTAATAAATAGTAAGCTTTAGAAGTATTTGTCTTAATTTTATTTATATTCTTTTTCCTCGAGTGGTAATTAAATCCAAATTGGGCATTGGCCCATTTCAATTTCAGCCTCCAATATTCCTTCAAATTCTGTCGCCTATCAGATTTGTAAGTAGATATAATAATTAAGATATTTCCGTCTAGCAACTAGTTCAGACATACTGAGTATAAAATCTGAACTTAACATACGTAAATATAGTATATTTTGAATATTCAACAGTAGCACAATGTGTTTTGTTAAGAAGTCATGTATTTACCAGTGTAATAAACCATATTATTAATAAAGTTAACCAAATACAAGTGATAGGTACCAATATTTATGGTTTATTGTTATTAGTTGTTTTTAGTTAGTAAATATTGTAAGAAAGTAATCCGTTAAATATTTACTAAAGTTTTCAAAAAGATGAAAAACCTCTCAAAAAGTAAATTAAATAATAAAATGATTTAAATAATATCTACCACCACATTCTCAATGTTCTTTTATATGAATTGACCCTGTCGCTGAATAGAGCATTGGGCGCATTTTTGCTTTTCTTAATCAATAATGATAGGTCGCTGATGGGTTTAGGTGAGCGCATCATTTATTGTCATTTCATTTAAATTTTCTCGACATGCTACTTCCATGTCCTCTAATACTCCCTTTCTCGCTCTTCGCTTGAGTTATGTCTATATCAATCCAATTCTTTCATACTCTCTTGTGAATCTTTGTATTGACCGATCATTTCTTCTCCTTCTTTTTTTCCGCCAAGTTGGTATTCATAGGACAGGACTTAGATAGGAAATAGTTTTGCCCGAAAGCCTGCTAGGTTACTTCTTTTTTTTTTATAAGTTTGGCTTCAATCTGTTTAATGTGATCTATGGCATTATTTTAGAAGTGGCACTGACAAATATTTAAATAATTTTGTAGCATTTGTGCTAACTCATTTGTGTTGTCATTTATTAAATTTACTAGTAGGTTATTAATTTTACAGCCTTTGTTATTTTTAGATATTTTGTTCTTTTAGTGTATCCTAGATTTTTTGTAATCCCATTTTCATGATAATTACTCTAGTAATTTTTAGCCGCCTTTTCTCTACATTGGTTTCTTCTGTCTGATTTCTTCTTTTTCTGTATTAATTTTCCATTTTTCGAGTATCAGCTGTAATTTCTCTCGGGTAATCCATTACTGTTTTCAGTTTTTTTCATCCCAGTTGTTTCGTTTGAAGTTGTTATGATTATGTCCTATTTTTTTTTATATTTCCTCTACAGTTTCTTTATTCTGAATCGTTATTAATCGGCCTATTTTCAGTTTCTACATTATTTTGTTCTTTTTTTTGCTTGACTATGTTTTTCTTCTGATTGACTTTCGATTGTTGTCTGTGGTTAACTTTGTCCTTATTTCGTTCTTCTTTTGGACCCTATATATTTCTCATAGGCTTTTAATGTGCTGTAGCCAGATTTTCCATTTTGATTAGATAAGTTCGTGATTGATTTGGTTTTTATAATTTTCTCCCAGAGAATAGGTTATTTTATAACGTCTTTTATGTATAAATTCGCTTTTCCTTTTTATAAGCTCTTTGTTCAAAAAATTCTATGAGACAATCTTTATTACTGTATCTTTGTCTCAGTTCTTATTTTACCATAACTGACATTGGTTATAGACAGATATTCACAACTTTCTTATTCTTCCTGTTGATGGTGTTATGTATTTTTTGCATGCCATTGTCTAATAAATTTAATGTCGCTCGTTTTCACTTCAGTGTTATTTTCTTTTGTTTTATTTGCAATTTTTTTATTCTCACTCATTTCTACTTCTTTTCACTTCATGTTAGTGTAATAAATACATTTTAAACAGGCAGCGACCATAGACTAATCAGATCAAAAATTGTTCTGAATCTGAAACTAGAATCATTACAATTAAGCACAAAGCCTAGAGTAACCGGTATAAATAGTAACACTCTAAAATAAAACTCAGATCTATACCAAAAGACAATTATTGAAAGAATATATGACCAAATTGACAGCTCTCAATTAATGAAAATCATCTTTGATAGTGCCAAATAAATCGGAGGCCCGCACCAACAAAATTAATATAGTAGAGTGTGTGATAAAACTAAGATAATTCTAAAACCAAGAAGGAAGAAGGAAGGAAAAGAAAAGTAAGCAGCAACATACAGAGAATACAATAAACATACCTTTATAAGTCAATAAGGAAAAGAAGACATAAGAAAATACATAAGAAAAGACATAAGAATAAAAGATTGGTAAAAATGCAATCAAAAACAAGAAAAACAAGAAAAGCATATATAGGAAAACAAGAAAAGCATTAATCATTGGCAATCATTGAGAAAATCGTTGCTCTAACAATACAGCTAAATTCTAAAGCGAACTATACAAAATCTCTAACACACTTGAAGAAGTAACCATCAGTAACCAAGAAGATGTACCAGAAGTCCTTTCGGAAGAAGTAGAATCATCAATAATTTTAAAAATGAGAAGCGGTAAAGCAACTGGAATAGATGGTATAACAGTGGAACTGCTTAAATACGCTGGCAATAAAAACTGCAAAATCTTAGCAAGCATATTTATAAACTGCCCAAGATCGCGATGCATACCAGACCACTATAATACAGCAAACATAATTCTCATTTCTGAGAAAGGTAGCAAAGAGGATATCAAAAACTGCAGACCTTTTTTTTACATCTTTAAAGAGAAGAAGGAAAATCTGCATACAGACATCTGTGGCTCACACAGGTAGTGTTGGGTTCCTAATACCCTAGCGAAGCTGTGCAGGGGCGAGATGCCCAAGGAATTTAGACCCTTGACACCTCGCCCCGTTACCACTTCGAGACGGTCGGCGTCCAACTAAAAACCTCTCCTCTGTCATACCAGATATTAGGATGGAAGGGCCAGTTAAGGCATACATCTCTCGTGATGCCCTGCTATCACCCAATTCCCATTCTTTCTCCGACACATTCATCCAGGAAACCACACCCACACGAACCACCAAGGACTTTCAACCCCCTGCCTTAGCGAGGCTGCCATCTCTTTCGCGTCGTCTGTCTCTTACTCACTCTTATTTCGGCCTGCGACAGTCCGAACCCTACCAAGGTTCTACTCGCTTGTCTTAAAATTCTGTTACGAGTTCCCTCTCCTCTCGTTCTTTTAAAGAGAGCAGCTCCCTGACAAATTTGTGGATTTGTGTCTACCACCACTTATCCCTTATCATTTTCTCCACCATTTCTCTCACGGAATCAAACATTCTGCAGTTACACTCTCTTACAAACTTCTCTCTTTCATCCGCGCAACGCTCACACTCCAACATCGTGTTTGTCACAGTGTCCGAGAAACCACAGTAAAGGCACTGATCGAATTGAGCCCCCATAAACCTGAAAAGGTAGCTATGGAAGCAGCCATGGCCTGTGAACATTTGCGTTAGATAGTAATCCAGCTGCCTATGCCCACAGTCCACCCAGCCTCGAAGGTTCGGGATTAGTGACTTCGTTCACTCCGCCACATCACGTGTTGCCTCCCATTCTTGTTGCCACTATCCGATTGAAACTAATCTCTCGGCCACTCTTATCTCATTCATTTCTTGCTCTCCAATGTTCCGCCCTTTACGACTGTGAATCCTTGCCCTTTCACCTGCCAGCACATGTAAAGGAACACAGCCGGTGATAACTCACAGAGCGGCAGCTGACACAAACCTGTAGGCACATGCTACCCGCAGCAGACGAGTTCTGTCCACGCATACCATGAGCTTCTTGTGAGTTGGTATTTCTACCGCGTCACTTCAGACTGGGGCCGCGTAGAGGACGACAGACTGCACAACACCGTGGAGCGCCCTTCTCCTTTCGGATTTGTGACCACCGATATTAGGCATTATCCTCCCCAGCGCAGTCATTCTCTGAACAGCCCTGTGGGTCACCCTACTCAAATGCTCTCCCCAACTCCCACCCTGGTAGAGAGTAACTTCCAAATACTTAACGTATTTACATCACATCATTTTCCACCACAATCTTCCTCTCGGAAAGATAATCAGCGCAAAGAGCTCATTACGTGACCCCACTGCAATATATTAAAAGCATTTCGGACGTCAAAGAGAATTTGGATGACCCATCGATGATCACCCCCAATTCCCCGTGCCGCCTGGAGCACATCGGTCACCGAATTCACTGTACTTTTACCCTTACAGAAACCATATTATCTCAGAGACAGGCCTCCAGACATCATAATCACCTCCTCGATACGCAAACGTTACATTCTCTTATATAGCTTTCCGAAACAAGGAAGAAGGCAAATAGGACGATATTTTCCTGCCTTGAATTTAGGCAGAAGCACAAGCCTCGAGATTTTCCAGGGGTCCGGAAAAGACTGCGCGACAAGAAGAGCATTCATGTGCTCCAGCAGCCCCGTAGGCTCCAAACAGCCAAGATGTATAACCGCCTCAGGTGGGACACCATCTAGACCGGGAGTCCTACCAGACTTAAGGGAACTCACCGCCTCAGCCAGTTTATCCAAAGTAAAGGGAATCCCACACTCAGCCTCGACGTCTCTCCGCACACCATGCCACGGTCCTTTTGGAAACAGTTCGGTGACTATGTCCAGCTTCTGGTCCAATTGCATGCCATACGAAGCACAGGCGTCGAAATGCTTCATTGCAATCTTATATTCTTCACCCCAGATGTCCTCGTCCAGCTTGTCACACAGTACCCTCCAGTGCCTGTTCTTCTCGGCTCGGATCCTCCTATTCAACTCCTTCTTCGCACGGTAAAATGTATCCACACGTTCCACCTCTTCCGCGCTCCGACGTATTCTCGCCTTGCCAAGTGCCGGCGAAGGGCCACGCACTCTCTTCTCAGCTGCTCTATCTCGACACACCACCAGTAAGGCATTCTACCCGTACGCTCAGTCCCAATTTTACTCATATGCATCGCGGCTTTCATAACCTGCTCGAGGCCTTTCACGGAAGGTGTAAGACGTCGAGCCCCATGTACCTCCCATCTAATACTCTCATCATATACACTTCAATCCACCTGATATTTTCGGCATCCCGACAGGCAAGGTTTGGGTCTACCCCCAACGTTCCCCGTCTTGCCAATCGAAAAGCCGATAAATTGGTGCTCCGTGCCGGTATACTCCGCCAGTACTGCCCAGTCCTTGACACATCGGGCGGTTCCCTGCGTAGCAAGGGTGACGTCGATGTACGATCTGAAATCGCCTCTCACAAAAGTTGGCTCCAAACCTGTGTTTAAAACCACTAGATCTATTGCCTCCATCCATTCTATTAACATTTGACCCCGAGTGTCAGTGGTCGGCGAGCCCCATTCAGCAGATTTTGCGTTGAAGTCGCCAAGCACCACGTACTCGTTACCCAGTCGCCTCACCTCTTCCATAATTGCATTTAACCTCTTCTCATACTCACCTACCACTATATTCGGTGAAATATAGCAGCCTCTCCATTCTCACTGATATATAGCCCAAATGAGCGTCAATCCCATACACCCTTAATTTGCGATTACGGATATGCACACCGACGACACCAGCTTCATCCACAAACCAGCCCCGATTCCTGACCAACGTGGGGTTTGGTTCCGCCGCCACGAGCAGATGATATCTCCCCTCAGCGGCGGAAGCCAGGGCGAGATCATGTGATAGTCTCGCCCTGCCCACATTGGTCTGGAGAATCCTTAGCTTAGCACTGCAATTCGTTGCCATGTCTAGAGGAGGATACGCGCCTCTTTAGGCCCAACTCCCGGAGCAACGTCTGGCTTCGTCGACCAGGTATCTAAACTTAGGGCAGTCTCTCGACCCACTCAATTGACCTTTTACATTGCAGTTCATGCAACACTTTATCTTAGCCGTGCATTCCCTGAGAATGTGCCCTTCTTGGCCACATCCCTAGCATCCCTTGCGCTCTTCTTCCTTACATTCATTCCTGGTATGCCCATAGGCTTGACAGCTATAGCATCGCAGGATAGGCACTTTCTCCCTTACAAGGCATGTCACGAAGCCAACCTTCAGTCGTTCCTTTTTCAGCAACACATTCGCAACATTCTCATTGACCTCCACAGTGGCGTTTAAGCCATTCCGTGAAGGCCTGACTCCTAGCACATCGCATGACGCATTGCTGCCAGCACCTCTCTGGATTGCGTCAGCGACATCCTTGGCTGTCGTAACCGAATCCATACCTATCAGGAGAAGTTTTCTCCTCTCTGTACCACCCCTGGTCGTCACTTTCGCAACGCAGGAGGGCATTGAGGTTACAACTTCTCTGACCCTTTCTACCACCTCACTACCGCCCTCCAGTTCAAGGACTACCCCTTGCTCTTTTGCCTTTCGCACTCTCTTGATAATAATATCACTTCTATCACACAGGCCCGTCCAGAGCCCCTGTAGAAGTTTGGCATACGTTTTGTCCTTCGTCTTCTCTACAATCACCACTCCATTTTTCACCTTCGGCTTAATCACTCTCGCCTCTTTACCACTCTTTTCAAACACTACGACCTTGAAGCTCCTGTCTTTGAACGCCCACTTCTCCAGCTTTCTGGATACCTTAGTTCCCAGAGCTGCCGGAGCGGCAAGTCCAACACTTGTTCTCCCACACTTTTCCATTTTCTCCCCTAGCAACTTACATACCGACAGAAACTTCACTGCCATAGGATCCTCTTCCTTTCCAAGAATGAGCTTGTTTATGCATTTTTCCGTGCACACTTGTTGCCCATCCTTCTTCAATACTCCCACCCTCGAGAACATTGTTTCTACTTCTCCGCTGGCGTCGCCAATTACCGGCACTCCCGGCAGTTCCAGGTAAATCTCCTGAAGCTTGATGATCATGGCGGCATCTGTCCTGTCCGTGGTTATTGCAACGGCCACATCGCCAGCGGATTCAAGGAGACTACCCTCACACATACTTGTCCTCTCGAAAAGACCCTCCGGCCATTCTTGACTTACTAGATCCATGATCTCATCTGCCCCCTTACACTCATTCCAACTCTTTCGAATTTCGTTCACCCTGTTCTCATTCATCTGAAGGTCATCAGATATTATGACCTGCACACCTTCATTCCTTTTATCAAGTCCGACAAGAGATGCGTCCGTCTGCATCCCCGTCGAACTCACACACTTCCTTGGTACCTCTCTTTCACTATTCCCTTGTCTGCTGGCCAAAGAGAGGAGCTTCCCGACACAGGATATCTCCCTCTCCAACCCGCAGAATAGGGTGTTGATCTTTTTTACACCGGACTTGATTTCCAGTTTGGTGTTGACGTTGACTTTCGTCAACCTCAACACCTCTTTCAACTCTACTTTTAACCGATACATATCCCTCTCAACCTTATTGAGATTGACAGGGGGATGCTCCGGCGATTTCGGCGACTCCGCTCTAAAAACTGCAGACCTATAAGTCTACTACCAATCGTATACAAAATATTCACAAAGATTATCAACAAATAGATTAACAAAAGCATTAGATGGCCGCGAGAACAGCTGGCTTTAGAAGTGGATTCAGTATCATAGATCATATTCATTCACTTCGAGAACTAATGAGTAGAGCTAAGGAATATAAAGTACTGCTTTTAATGGATCACTGATGGAAGTACTGATGTAAAAGGTCAATGGATCAATGCATGCTAGGTATAACAAAGAGAGATCGAAAAAGAATAGAATGGATCAGCCAGAAAACCAAGGTTATTGATTTAATCCATAGAATTAAATCTTTAAAATGGCAGTAGGCGCGATATTTAGCGAGAAGAACTGACAATAGGAGGTCCACTATAATTACACTGTGAAATTCCTCAAGAGACCAAGTAGACGTCCAAATTTAAGATGTCACTATGACATACGGAAACAAGCCGGTACAACATGGCACAGACAAGCGAATTTTAGACAATCGTAGGCAGATAGTTCAATACATATTCAGATCACATTATGAACCTAGCGCTAACGGAATAGACGAGGGAAATAAACGGATGACGATTGAAACCCATAAGATACGCTGATGATACTGTCATTTTTGGAGACAATCTTGAAGGTCTGCAGACACTTGTCTCCAGGGTGGCAGAAGTAAGTAGCAGGTTTGCGCTTGATTTTAACATAAAAAAACAAGTACATGGTTATAAGCAAAAATAGGAAACCACCTGGTCAATTACTGGTTAACCAACAACCTATAATACAAATCATCAACTTTTGCTATCTGGGTGCAAACTTAAATGAACAACAAATCCCCCAAGACACACTATCTCTTATAAAACACTGCATGTCTAATACATACTTTTCATTCCAAAATCATTTCTATCGTCAAATCAAAGGGGCCCCGATGGGATCTCCCCTATATCCCGTAATAGCTGATATTTTCATGAAACATTTTGAAACAGCAGCCCTGTCCTCATCAAATCTCAAACCCACCTGCTGGTTACGGTATGTTGATGACACCTTTGACATTTGGCCTCATGGTAAGGACGCGTTAGATCTCTTCCTCTCCTACCTGAATGGAATACATCCTAGTATTTAATTTACGATGGAAGTTGAGTCTGCAGCGTCTTTGTCATTCGTTGATGTCCTTATTTCTAAAAACTTACCTCACAGTTTTTCCTATTCCGTGTACCGGAAACCCACTCATACAAACCAATATCTTAATGCCCAGTCACATCATCACCCCGTCCAAATCAATTCAGTTGTCAACACTCTCATTTCTCATTCCATAAGACTTAGCGACAACATCCGAAACCAATTCAATAAGGCAAGCACTCTTACAAAACGGCTACTACAAAGCCCAAATCAATAAGAGCATTTAAAAACATCTAAACACTATTCGATCTAAAAAAGAAATCTTGCCGCCGGATCAACCAAAAACCTTTCTACCTTTTTTTAAAGGTGCTACTGACAAGATCAGTAGAACCATTCTTCCCTTAAACATCAAAACCATCTTCACTACTCACTTCAAGTTATCCAATCTCATCTGTTATGTAAAAGACCAAATCCCTAATGAAGACCATGGTGTCTACGAGAAACCTTGTTTTAGTTGCCCACGTACATACATCGGACAAACCGACGAATCCATAACCGTATTTACGAACATTCTATACCAGTCAAACATTCCGATACTACTTCAGCCCTAGCCCAATATCATATTCAAACAGGCCACAAAATAGATTTCGAAAAAGCAAAAACCATCGCCCCCATCCACTCCTTAAAATCAAGAATCATTCGTGAAGCTATCGAAATCGAAAAACGGCCTAACAGCTTAAATACCCGCGATGATGCGAAACGATTGCCGGCAACATGGCGACCCGTGCTTCAGCGACTCCCGCCCACACCGCTTAGGCCACGTCAGCTCAGACCACGTCAGCACATACCTTACCCGCGCATACAGCGAGTATAAAAGCAGCGACACAGGGTAAGACCGGTTGTCACTAGACACTGAGGAGTAGGCAGATTGAGACCTCAGTGCCGAGAGACAGTTCTTGTATTTATTATACAGAACAGGATACTGGTACGTCTCGAGTGGGGGGAGTAGGCAGATTGAGACCCCGAAATCGAACCGAACCGTATCACTTTTGATAATGGCTCCAAAATGGAAGCCGAAACGTCGAGCAATAAATTATCAACGCGGTTTTTCCCGAGAACCCATTGATTTTTATTCATCTGAGCGCGGAAATCTATCCGAACATTTTATTCGCCTCTACGGAAAGGAATTTTTCATTCTCACTAAATCCTTTTCTAATCTTCTAAGACGCAAATATCGTCTTCTCTGTGATCTTATATATATATATATATATATATATATATATATATATATATATATATATATATATATATATATATATATATAATAGCACTACGAGCCTAGTAGGCCCATGGCTTGAGCTGTTATTGTTTTCCATTTCTTCCTATTATTAGCCTTGTCCTTCCATCTTTCTATTCCCAGTGTTTCTAGGTCTTTCTCTACTTCTTGCTTCCATCTACTTCTCGGCCTTCCTCTTCTTTTTTTTGTACCCATTGTATGCATCAGAATCATTTTTGGTACTCGAGAATTTGTCATTCTTTCTATGTGCCCTAGCCACCTGAGTCTCTGAGCCTTTACTACTCCCACTATACTAGGATTCTTGTACATATCTTCTAATTCTTTATTTGTTCTTCTTTACCATGTATTGGCTACTATCTTGCCTCCAAATATCTTTCTCAAAACCTTTCTTTCCCATATTTCGAGCATACCTGTTTCGCCTTTGTTCAGTGTCCACACTTCACTGGCGTAGGTTACCACTGGTTGTATAACTGTTTTGTAAATCCTTATTTTGGCATTCCTAGATATCTGTTTACTTTTTAATAGCCTGTTTAAGGAGTACACGCATCGGTTTCCTGCCATTATTCTTGATTGGAGCTCCTCTCTAATATTTGGTTTGCATGTGAACATCGACCCCAGGTATGTAAATCTTTCCACTGCTTCAAATATATATGCTTTTTCACCCTCTACTTCTATTTTTAGATTTCCTCCTTTTTGTTCACTGTCATCTATCCATTCCATGTATTTTGTCTTACTTTCGTTGATGGTTAAGCCTATTTTCTTTGCCTCTCTATCTAGCCTCTTTACTACTTCTTGTAGCTCCCATTTGCTTCGAGCCAGTATTACTACATCGTCTGCAAAGGCTAGACATTGGTGCTTTCTTTGGTATAACAATCCCTCTCTGTTGACATTTGCATCTCGTATGACCTTCTCCAAACACAAGCTGAATAGTATCGATGATAGGGGATCTCCTTGCCTTACTCCTTCATTGACTTCAAATTTTTCCGACATTATATTATTTATTTTAACTCTGCTCTCATCTTGGACAACGTTATTTGTATCATTCTTATAAGTTTTCTACTGATACCCAATTCTTCTAGTGCTTTGCTCATTTGGTTCCGTTTTATTCTATCGTACGCTTGTTTGAAATCAATGAAGAGGACCCTTGTCGGCAGATTGTGTTGATAACTTTCCGCTTGCAATTCTCTGAGCGTAAATATCTGATCTATTGTACTTCTACCAGGTCTGAAGCCACATTGGTACTCGCCGACAATGTTTTCTATCACTCCTGCCAATTTGTCCTTTATACACGCTGCAAGAATTTTGTATGCAGTATTCAATAGTGATATCCCTCTGTAATTTTGACAATCTGTCCTATCGCCTTTCTTATAAAGTGGGCATATAATTGCATCTGTCCATTCTTGTGGTAGTTGTTCTTTAATCCAAATCTCCTTTATTAATTTGAACATTTGCTCCTCTAGCGTTTTCCCTCCATATTTGAACATCTCTGCAGTTATATTATCACTTCCTGGACTCTTGTTATTTTTTAATTTCTTTATTATTTCCTTTATCTCGTTTCTGGTAGGGGGTGTTTCTTCTGTCTCATTTATTTGGTTCCTATGTTTCTCCGTTCTTATAGGCTGTTGCTGTTCTATCCTGTTTTCGTCATTTAGCAATTCATCGAAGTATTCTTTCCATCTAGCGGCTATTTCATTTTCTCCACTAATGGCGTTTCCCTCTTTATCTTTGTAAAATATTGTTTTTTGTTGGTATCCTCTTTTTTCATTTTTTACTCCCTGGTATAAATTTCTAATTTCTCTATTTTTGTAATTTTCTTCTATTTCTTTCAGCTGATTTTCCATGTACTTTCTCTTTTTCATTCTCAAAACTTTTTTTACGATTTTTCTTTGTTTTTCATATCTGTTTCTTGTTTCTTCCGTATCACTTTTGATCATATCCATCCTTAGTTTACTTCTTTCTTCAATTTCCTTCTGGCATTCTTCGTCAAACCAATCCTTTTTCTTTTTAGTTATATATTTATTGCATTCTTTAGCTGTGTTACTGATAATCTGCTGAATTTTGTCCCAGTCCTTGTCTATGTGCCCTTCTAGGTGTATTTCATTTAATTTTCTATCGATACCTTTTCTATACATTTCTTGTTCTTCTTGCGTTACAAGCCGCACTGGTTTATTTGTGTTCTTATTTTTTCTTTTGCGATTTTTTTCTTCCGGTATCAGTTGAGCCATTTTAATTCCTAACATGAAGTGATCCGAGTCAGCGTCTGGTCCTCTGTATGTTCGCACGTTCTTTATACATTTTCGGTCTTCTCTCTCTATTAGTACATGGTCAATTTGATTTAATGTTTTTCCATCTGGGGATCGCCATGTTGCTTTGTAGATGCTTTTTCTCTCGAAATATGTACTCATTATTAGCATATTTTTTTCTTTGGCAAAATCTATCAAAAACTGCCCGTTCTCATTAGTTTCTTCGTGTTTGCTAAATTTTCCTATAGTTGTTCTATATATTTCTTCTTTTCCTATCTTTGCATTTGCGTCTCCCAGTACTACTGTAATGTCATATCTTGGAATACTTTCAAATACCCTATTAACTTCACAGTAGAAATCCTCTTTTACTTCAATATCTTTTTCTTCTGACGGTGAGTGAATGTTAATGAATGTGATTTTTTGATATTTTCCTCTTATTCTTAGACAACATAGACGATCAGATATTGGTTTAAACTCTACAATTGATGCTTTTAACGCTTTATTTACCAAAAATCCTGTGCCTAATATTCTGTTTCTGCCTCCACTATTAAAAAATAAGCTATTTTCAATTTCCAGCATTTCCTGACCCAGTTGCTTTGTTTCTTGTAGTGCCACTACGTCAAATTTAAACTTTTCAATTTCTTTAGTTAAGTGTTTCAGTTTTCCTTCCTCAAAAGTACCCCTTACGTTCCACGTTCCTACCATTAAGTGATCTTTTGGATATGTGTTTCTATTGTCTTTTTTTGTATTTTTTATCTTTAAATCACCCTTTCCTATGACAATGTTACCGGTATTCATGTCCTTGTTCCTTGCGTTGTTCGTCTTCGTATTTTTACTATCATAGCCGTTTTCTAGTTTTTTGAGTTTGTTATTTCCATTTTATCTTCCTTGCTATTCCACTTCCATTCAACACCATTTATCATCATTTTCCTTGCTCCTATTTTGACTTCGTTTCCTTTGTTTCTTTCCTCTTGTGCAATTTTTCTTATTATTTTTTGAATTTCTCTCTCTCTCACCGTTGTGTCATCGTTGATGTATACCTTTTCCTTTTTGACGTCCTTTAACTTTGCTTTATTCTTCATAACTTTTATCTTTTCTTGTTGGTTCTCCATTTCAATTAGGCACGTTTTTGGACCTAGTTTGTGGGCCGTCTTTATTTTGGCCTCTACTGCAAGGTGATCTTTTATAAAATTGCCAATTGCTTTCTTCAATACCAGCTGATCCTGCGTATCAATTGCTAGCCCGTTCATTACCACATTATTTCGCCTTCTCTGTTTTTCTATAATTTCTATGTTGTCTCGTATTTCCCTTAATTCTTTCTTAATCTGTATGTTTTCCTCTTTTAGAATTTTATTATCATTCTTTAGTTCCTTGTTTTCCCTTATTAGATGTTCAACTACCTCCGTGTATTCCTTTTGGTCTTCTTTTATTTGTCTAATGTCGCTGGTTAGGTTGCTCATCATTTCTAGCAATTTATCAAGTTTTGCTCCATCCTCTTTTCCTCCTGTCTTCTGAGGGGTTCTTGTTAGTTTTTTATTTTTTCTGGATCTCTCTTCCTCTTGCTCATCATCCTCTCCTCTATTCTTTCTTTTTGCTCCTTCATCTGTTGTTGTATCGTCACTGTCCATATACGTTTTACCTTGTAGATATTTTTCCATCCTTGTATGCTTTTTCTTTTTTTTTTCACTTCGCGGATTACTTTCAACTCTGATTGGCGCCAGACACTATCTCTCGCTTCAACAGCTCGGAAGAAACAGTATCTACCACTTCCTGTTGAATCCCTCTGTGATCTTGCTTTTCTTAAATCATGTCATGACCATCAAGTCATTCCGAAATCTCTTCAAGTTAAACATCACACTAAATCTCCATCTATTTCCAAAATCCTTAGAGCAACTGGTTTTTCGTTTCTTAGAAATTCAATTCATTTGACACGCCGCAAATTAGATTCAACAAATTCCCAACTTCTTAAAACCTACAAGGACATTCACTCTTTTAATATCCACCCATTATTATGGGACACTTTCGTTCATCCTTCTAACCAAAAAGCCCAACACATTTCTGACAACAAAACTCAAACCCAGAAACGCAAGTTGGACCAACATATTTCTCAGCAAAATCCACTGACCATTTCGAATCAAAAACCCTATACTGTTGTCCGCAATTTCTCAAATATTCTGATATCCGATTCGGCTACCAAAGTTCTGTCAAAAGGTTTTAATTTTCTGTCACTCCTCTTTCCATACCAACAGAGGAAATTATTTGTCAAACTGAAGAAGTTAATTCTCATCTCCCTTCTGACTAAGCCGAAATTGCCAGACAAGATGTTACCAGAATTCTCCGTACTTCCAAACCCCCACCGTCAAATATCAGTCTTTCAGAAAGGCGTGCCCTCAAAGAACTTTATAACAACCCTGACATTGTCATCCTTCCGGCCAACAAAAGTAATGCCACCGTCATTATCAACTCTTCTAATTATTTCCACAAAATATTTTCCAACAACTACGCTAGCCACGTTTTTGAGTATTTTCTGTAATTATATATGAATTTGAGGTGGATGCCGTCAAAATATGGTGCTTTTGCGAAGAAACTTCATTAATAGCGATCTCTATTTTTTCTTCTTTGAAAAGGCGAGAATGTTCGGTCTTAATCGTTTACAATTTCAAGGTTTTTAAATACTTCCTTCCATCTCATGTTTGAGCTTTATCTCTGGTGGCGCTTGATGTCAAAACAATATGAGATGCCACTAAGTTTGAGTTAATACCTGCTTAATAAGTTAATACCTCCGTTATTTAAAGCTTTTACCATCTCCAAGTTTCCTTTCCTAAGTTTTCCGACTTGATTTTCAAAAGTTTAAATTTTCTGCTGACTCAGTCAATTTTTGCTGCCTTGCTGTATTCAAACTATAAATAAGTTTGTCTGAAATCTTTTGGTCTACAGTTTTAAGGAAACTCTGGTATAATATACCACTATTTTGACACCATCCTGTGATCCTTTTTGATAACCTCTAGACATGCTTTTCTTGGCTGAACTTATCACAGCTCTGACAAAATGAGCATAGGCACTTATCAACGTCAGAAGCGGACTTTTCCCAGTTTTTTGTATAAAGCTTCATCTTCGTCTTGAAATTTACTTAAGGGGAAGATGTGTGGAAAATCTGGGAGAACACTTCTTGTGTCTACCAGAAGGGCGTTGTTATAGTAGCTTGATAGGTCGGCGTTGTGCTCCTTGCTCTATGTGGCTGATTTAGGTATGCCTTAGTCTCTAGCGTTAAAATGAAATGTAAATGCTCATCTTCAGTTCATTGTATTAAGACAACCCCAATCTCCATTTATGTCATTCTCCCTGTATTTTCACCGCTCGTGATGGCTATCGGTAGATGGAAGTTATCCACACACCGCTAAATGGGGGTAAATTTCTATAAAGCTTATTTACCCATTGGAGGTTTATAGACTTTAGTGATAGTGATACTGCAGATTTTTGTAATAACGGTTTATATGTTGTTCTCATTCTCAGAGGAGTGGTGACAAGGAATACGTCTTTATTAATTTTTTGTGGCTGTGCGACTGTGCCGTATGTTTGATCATAGGTATCACAGTTCCTAGCCTAGTGCAGTTCCTAGCCTCGTATTTTTCATATTTTTCGGAGATCATATTCAGTTACACAGTGAGTTTCCTTAAATGGCGACTACGCCGATATCGTTATCCTTTAGTATACTTGACAGATACTGGCTTTTGGCGAAGCTGATGTTTTCAATATTAATGTGACACATTCGAAATGAAGGTCCGATTTTTCTAGTGGGAGAGCACTAAAAAGAGATTAATGGTAAGCGTTACACCTATTAGGAGGTTTGTTCTTGTTTAATAGGATTTTGATTAAATCGTTAGTTATTACGGTATGGTTAATCATTATCATTGGCCAAAATAAGTAGCAATAAAATTTCCTAAAAATAAAAACAAGATGTTTACAGTTCCATACATTTAGTGGGGGATATTTAACTTTACTTCTCAAAAAACGATTTTGTGCTATTTTTGTTTCTAAATTTAATTGACGCATATTACGTGATTGATTTGGATACATTATAATCAAAAATGGTGGAATATCTTAGTAAATTAGATCAGTGAGTAAAAAATGGGTTATAGTATATCACAAAAAAAATCTTTGATTATAATGTTTTACAAGGCGCAGACAAAAAATAACAAGCAAATGCCAAAATAATAATTATGTTTTTCTCGTAACACAAGAGAGAGTATATGTATCTGGGCATAATCTGGGATCCTATATAAAAAACACCTATGGTTCAGCCATGTAAAGAAAGTAAAACAAACGTGCAAGCGGGAATTAACCTTCTGCGTTTTGTTTCCAAAAAAAGGTGGAGTGCAGATCAATATATCTCTTTAATGTTTTGTATATCCTACAGTCAATCCATTTTGGATTATGATTGTATTCTTTAAGGTTCAACATACAAAATGAAGTTTTTCACACTAGACAGAATACAATTTCATAGTCGTTCTAGCACTCGAACGAGTAAGATGTGTGCCAAGTACAATTAAAATCCAGTTTGCCTTATCGGTAGTAATTAGTGTTTAATTTAGATTTAATAGTGTAATTTCAAAAAGTGATTTCTGGACAAGCTTTGTACGTATTGCTTTTGTTATATTATTAAATCATATAAATTATATTTAATTTATACAAAGTGCATACCAGAGACTGGTTTTACCAGTCTGCTGGTTCTTGCTGGCCATCCAATTCAATGGATTTTAATACAAATTTGGATAGCAAAATTAGTTAAAGAAGAGAAATAAAACGAGGCTACTGTCTGTATTTACATGGACAGTACAAATATAAACAATACTCCTACAGTTTCTACCTTAACAATGGCCCTTCAAACTGCTACAAACAACATTCCAGCAACTACATCTCTTTCATACGTAACCGCTGCAAAATCTATACCAAAACCATCTTTCCCAAAAAAAGAACAGGCGATAGTTCTTCACGCAGAAGAAAACCTTAAACTTCTAGACTACGTTAAAGCCATTGGTGACATCATCGGACCAAAAAATATTTCCTTTGCATCCAGAATATCTAACAATAGGATCTGCATATATCTAGTGAACTCAAATCTCGTTGAGCAACTGCTGAAATCCCATCTAACCGTTCAAATCGGACGCCTTACTTTAAGTATTCGTAAACTTGTCACCCCAACAAAAAGAATATTAATTTCGAACATCTCTCCTTACATTCCCCATGAACTGGCCGAAAATGCAGTGAAAAGTCTTGGTTTCCAAATAGCCTCCTCCGTGTCCTTTCTTAAAGCGGGCATTCCAGGTGATGAATACTCCCACATACTAAGTTTTTGCCGTCAAGTATATATTTTTCCTCCCTCTGATAATTTTGAGCTTCACACCTCCTTGTTATTCCTTTTGAAGGCAATGCTAATAGAATTTTTCTGTCTATGGACAAAATGAAATGTTTCTTATGCAAACAATCAGGGCATGTTGCTTCCAATTGTCCCAATACTTCATCTGACAACTTATCATCTGAAAATCCTACTGTTTCCCATGTCCTCCCAAATCTTCCCACCGAATCAACGTCACAGCAACAGAATACACAATTTCCATCTCATTCTGAATCATCTCCCTCCCAAACAAATCTATTTCATTTGTCTTCTTCCCCAGAGAATTGCGAAAATGATACAATATCTGAAAAGTCAGATAAACTATGTTTTAGTTCTCATCTTTCACAGAAAAGGCCACGCTCATCTGTATCATCTATAAGCGATAAGAACCTTCAATCTGGGGAAAACCCTGCAACAGAACAAACTATGTTTTCTCCCAAACAAACAGTTCCTAGTTCCTCTAGCACCTCCAACACAAAAAAGAAACGAAAACGTAGTTCTTCTCTCGACCCCAGTCTATCCACTGACTCCAAGCAAGCAATACACGAAGCCTATAAACAAAACCCAGAAGCTGTTGCAGTTCCTCCTGATAATATAATTGCCTTTATCGAGAACGCTTACGGCAACTGTGACCCTGTCTCAGAAGCATTTAAGTTCACAACAGATATTAAATCACTCATTCTAACTTTGCAATCAATAAACCCTAATTTTAAAGATAGGTTAACAAAAATCAGAATTACACGCTTAATTAAAAAAATTAAAACTAAAATACATTCTGCAACAGATGATTCTGAAAGTATAAACAGTCTTGATAATTCCCAGGATGCTTGTGATACAGAATACTTGTCTGATAGTTCACAAACCTCGCAAACATCCAAACACTCTACATATTAATTTCAACCTTCACACTGATACAATGGAATTGTGACGGATTTTATCCCCGTCGTCCACGCCTTGAACAGCTCATATCTGAGTCTTCTCCTGACTTTCTATGCCTACAAGAAACAAACTTCACTGATAAATATTCCGGACAACTTAAAAATTTTACAGGTTACCACTATATTCGAACTACCCAACTTCGTGCCAGTGGCGGAGCATCAATTTTTGTTTCCACTGATATTTTCCATAAAGAATTTCCGCTAAACACAAACCTCGAAGCTATAGCCGTTACAGCTTGGTGTCCCTACAAAACTACAATTTCTTGCATATACATCCCTCCAAACTACTGTTTAATAAGTTCCGATCTTGAAGATTTAACTTCTCAGCTTCCTACACCTTTTATCTTAGTAGGTGACTTTAATGCCCATAATACTATGTGGGGATCCGAAAACACATTTGGAAGAGGTAAAACAATCGAAAATTTTCTAAATAACGTAAATATAAACTTACTAAATTCAGGAAGTAGTACATACTTTCACATCCAATCGGGTAGTTTCTCTTCCATAGATTTATCTTTCTGTAATCCCGGAATATTTCCTTTACTTTCATGGTACACATTAAACAGTCTCTATGATAGTAATCATTTCCCTATCCTCATCTCTGACCAGTCAAAAATGCCCTCAAGAATTATAACAAAATGGAAAATCACTCAAGCAAACTGGGATCTTTTCAGAACCACTGTTAAGGGAAAAACAGATGAATTACTTTTTAACAATGATATAGATACAGATGTAAAACTATTAAATAACTGTTTAACCGAATCTGCTGAGGAATGTATTGGTAAATACGCGATTGATCCTTCCAAGAAACCTGTTCCGTGGTGGAATGAGTCGTGCAAAATAGCTGTCAAACAATGCAAAAAAGCATTAAATAAATTCCAGAAGACCCGTACCACCACGGATTTAATAAATTTTAAAAAACTTAGGGCCAATTCTAGGCGTATTTTAAAAGAAAGTAAGAAAGCCTCATGGAATCAATACGTTAGTTCAATCACAAAAGATACTTCTCCCGCGCAAATGTGGTCAAAGATAAGACGTATGAAAGGTCATAATACTTCCAGCAAAATAGCCGCCATCTCCCTGCAGGATCATACAGTTACCGATGATCAACATATTGCAGATATCTTTGCCTCTCACTTTTCAGATAAGTCAAATATTCCGAATCTTCCCAATAACTCAGATACCAACATTCCCAGCCCCAAAATATTTTCTAACACCAGCTCTATGAATCTTCCTTTGAATCTCCTAGAATTAAACGAAGCCATATCTTCATTAAAAAACTCAGCAGCCGGTCCTGACGATATCCCATCAATATTTTTAAAAAATCTCCATCCAGACACACATCTCAAACTGCTAGAGTTGTATAATAAGATCTGGTCTCAAAACCAGTTCCCAACGTTATGGCGACAAGCAACTACAATTCCTATTAAAAAGAATGACTCATCTCCAAATCTTCTAAAATCATATAGACCAATTTCTCTCACTTGTTCACTATGTAAACTGTTAGAAAAGATGGTCAATAAACGCTTACTATGGTATCTAGAAAGAAATAATATTCTTGACCCATTCCAAACAGGTTTCAGATCAAATCGAAGTACAATGGATAACCTGGTCACATTACATACTGACATTGTTAATGCATTTTCAAATAGAAGCGAAGTCATAGCAGTAACTTTAGATATCCAAAGTGCCTTCGACACTGTACAAAGACCTCTAATTCTAAGAAAATTAACGGAATATAATTTAACTGGTAACATTTATTTATTTTTAAAAAATTTTTTAACAAGTCGATATTTTAGAGTATTAACAAATGGAAAAATATCAAAACCACACGCTTTGGACAACGGTTTGCCTCAGGGCTCAGTTTTAAGCACTACCTTATTTTTACTTAGCATGAATGACTTTTCCTCATATATAGAACCACCAGTCAGGTACTCGATATATGCTGATGATATTATATTATACTGCCGAGGCAGAGTCACAGCTACCACAAGCACTTTGCTACAAAACACAATAAACAAAATAAACACCTGGTCTACGCGTGCTGGATTTGTGTTTTCAGCTCCTAAATCCAAAGTAATTCACTTTACCAAAAAGCATAGACCTAATCCACCTTCTATACCTCTAAACGGACTTCGTTTACAAACAGTTAATTATTTGACACTTCTTGATATCACCTTTGATAAAAAGCTTATCTGGAGACAGCATATTCAGAAACTTAAAGGAAACTCATACAGTCCTCGAAGACATACCGTCTCAGGACTAGCAACTTCAAGGTGGAGTCATATGTCGCCATGTTACCAAATCCATCGGTAACTCTGTAATCCTATATCATTACAACATTAATTTAAAACTAAATGTAATTAAACATATGTAATCGGGTTTTTACCCACATATTTAATCTTGGTGGCTTCATTCATGTACTCCTAGACACTGATGATGGAACATGGTTTCCGAAAACGTTTTGTCTTTTTAACTTAGCCCGTTTGGGCCTAAAATATACCTATTACAAAGGGTTTTTAATTAAATTTTTAAAGGAAACTGTACCCAAAGAATCAATTTACTTAAATCTCTTGCTAGCTTCTCTTGGGGAGCTGACGAAGAATCTCTTCTTAAAATATATAGAGCGTTAATTCGCTCTAAGCTAGATTATGGTAGTATTCTTTATATGACATCTAGTAGCTCCCTACTAAAGTCTCTAAACACGATTCAAAATACATCCCTACGACTATGCCTCGGTGTTTTCAAATCAAGCCGCGCTGAAAGTCTGTGCGTTGAATCTTCAGAGCCACCACTCCATCTAAGAAGGCAGCAGCTTCTACTTTCATACTTTGTAAGAATATCAGCAAACCCAAGTAACCCGGTAATAAATCTAATCAATCCCATAGAACCTCCCCCAGTAAACGCTTCCAATCAGTCTCTCACATTACCACAAATATTATCTCCTTTATTAGATTCCATCAACCTCTCCAATACTACTTCTATTTATACCCCCAAGACAGCTCCATCGATGCACAATCTTTCAATATTCAATACAGATTTATGCAGATTCGACAAAACAGAAACCCCAAACTTAATCCTTAGAAAATCCTTCCAAAACATCCTTAACTTAACACAATTTGATGAAATTTTATACACCGATACGTCCAAGAATGAAGACTGTTGTGGCTCCGCTGTGTCCACACTGACGACGACAATAAGCGCTGTGCGATTGCCTAAAAGTTGTAGTATCTATACCGCAGAATTATATGGAATACTCCAAGCATTAAAGACTTCAATCCGGCCTACTTCAAATGAAAGCATAAAAATCGCCATTTGCACTGATTCTCTTTCCTCGATTTATTCAATAAGATGCATTTTCTCGAAAAACCCACTAGTCCAGGAAATCCACACTATCTGTAACCAACTATATTCTGCTAACATAAAAGTCATAATGATCTGGACTCCGTCTCATGTTGGTATATTGGGAAACGAAAAAGAAGACCAAGCCGCTAAAGCAGCATGTTCTTCTGACATAGCCTTACAAGAGGTCCAAATCCATACGGATCTTAAAATATTGATAAAACAAAAAATCCTCAGCTCATGGGCGGACCTGTGGAGTAAAACAAAAACTAAGCTCCATGAAGTTCAGCCCAACTTATCTCGCGTCAATATCTCCTCTATGAACAGGAAAGAAAAATCAGTTATTCACCGACTACGAATAGGGCATACACGTCTAACACATGGATACCTTATGGCATCAGAAAACCCTCCAGTATGCCACTACTGTAATAACGTCCTTTCCATCAAACACGTGATAGTGGACTGCCGCCAGTATGACTCTTCCAGAACCAAGCACAGCCTAAAAGGAAATCTAAAAGACATTCTCAGTGTTCCAAACCGTTTTGACAGTGTTCTTAGATTTTTAAAAGAAACAGGTTTATTTCAGCTAATATAAACAGTGTATAGTGATAAGCTTTATTGTTCTAACCTTTCTATAAAAAAAAATGTTCATATTAAATACTTGTACCTATACCTATATAAAATATGTATAATGTTGTAAACTACTGTACCCGTGTCAATGACCATAAGCTGTCGAGACACGTTAATTTTAAATAAAAAAAAAAAAGAATACAATTTAAATTAATATAAAAAGGACTTATTATGTCTTCACCAAACCAAGCAGTTCTAGTTGAATCGCAAGAATTATTTTTACACATTCGTAGACAAATGTAACTAAGAAATGCCTTATAAAATATAGATCGTTTAATACAACTATCGTTCAAAAAATTGGTTTACTTTTGAAAGAAAATGTATCAAATTTTTACTAGAGTATAAAAAATTCTCCTTGTCTCACAAAATCTTTTATTTACACGAATTCATACCAATCTTGTATATTACGGCTACCAAAATTTTCTTTTACGAATAAGACCTTCAAGTTCTGATAGACAAACCAACCAGTATATTGCCTTTTTATTTAGACTCAGGAGATTTAACAATAATTTATATAGATGATCAGCAGTATGAAAGTGCTGGTTTTGCATTTTTTGTTTCAAACAACAATTGGATTAAGAAATATCGAAATTCTGATTGTTGTTCTATTTTTATAACCGAGGCTGCTGCTATACAGAAAGCACTAACTGTGTGCGTCGTTTTTCTTTTCGGAGGCACAGCTTTTTATTTTCAGAAATAATGAATCACATGTTTTGCAAGTTTCATTAGATGGGTTTTTATTGATGACTTTGAATTGAAATTTTCAAATACCTTTCGAAAAACACTTAAACTTAAGGGGTCGTCAGTTGTATTAGATTGTGTGCCATTGATTTTTTTATATAGCGTATATAAGATCTGTAAATAAATTATTTCTTTCCTTACATACTGCTTTAAAGTGTGACTTCTACTGTAGTGGTGTTCATAGTTTGGAAATGTATTAATAAAATTTGGAGCAAATGAGATATCTGCTTCTGAATGCTTCTTACCTGAAGGCTGCATAAAGTGTGATATATGTAGAAGATGCTTTGTTTTTTTAACAAGTTCATCTAAGAAACCTCTGATTTCGCCAAATACTTTAATAAAGCAACATTTACAGATATTACCATCCATATTCTCCAATTTATAAAGTATTATACTTTAAATTGTTTATTTTGACTGAGTTACCACACCGTGTTCTTTCTTTAGGTTTTACTGTTATTAGATTTGCTAAATAACGTTTCTTTATATCCCTTGTTGCCAAGTTTCTGTCATTTCTAAAAGTTTGCTTTAGATTAACATAGACTCCCTGTGTCGCGTACGGGCCTCGAATATCCCCACAGTGGTCCTTCTGCTTGTCGTAAAAGCCGACTAAACGGAGAGGCAGGCATTTTCTTGTCCGGTCGCGGTTGCTAAATTTTGTAAAGCAGGCGCGGCGAGACAAGCCTGTGATTGCTAAGGGAGGTGCGCGTGGTTGGGGACTGGAGTTGGCATGCCTTGTCCCCACCTACGGTCACCTACTCAAGACGAGAGCAGCCAATTCCAGCTGCTCAGCCATATACCGTCATAGGAGAAGCGGCTGTGTCGGTCTTCTAGTTGACTCATTCGTGCCGGTCCTACCGGCATGGGATGGGCTATGGGATGAATGGCCTAGCGTCAGATAGCGTCAGAGTGCGTGGTCTTACCGTGTGAAGAAGAAGGAGTTGAACAGGAGGATCTGGGGTGAAGGGTATAAGATCGCAATGAAGCATTTCGACGCCTGTGCTCCGTATGGCATGCCAGTCACCGAACTGTTTCCACAAGGACCGTGGCATGGTGTGCGGAGAGACGTCGAGGCTGAGTGTAAGATTCTCTTTACTTTAGATGAACTAAATGTGGCGGTGAGTTCCCTTAAGTCTGGTTGGGCTCCCGGTCTAGATGGTGTCCCACCTGAGGCGGAATTGATCTTGACCGTTTGGAGCCCACGTGGCTGCTGGAGCACATGAATGCCCTTCTTGTCGCGCAGTCTTTTCCGGGTCCCTGGAAAATCTGGAGACTCGCCTAACGCCTAATTTCAAGGCAGGAAAATATCGTCCTATTTGCCTTCTTCCTTGTATCGGAAAGCTATATGAGAGAATGTTACTATATATATGATAGCTATATGATTGCAGTTAATGCGGTGACCAATGTGCTCCGGGCGGCACGGGGAATTGGGGGTGATCATCGATGGGTCATCCTAATTCTCTTTGACGTCCGAAATGCTTTTAATACATTGCAGTGGCGTCACGTAATGAGCTCTTTGGAAGCAAAGAACTGTCTTGCGTATCTGAGGAATGTGGTCGCTGGTTATCTTTCAGAGAGGAAGATTATGGTGGAAAATGGTGTGATGGTGGATGTAACGGCTGGGGTTCCGCAGGGCTCCGTCCTGGGTCCGACGCTGTGGAACCTGGCATATGACGGGATCTTAAATATTGGGTGGGTGTGACCCCCTTTGCATTCGCGGACGACCTTGCTATGCTGGTTGCTCTACTGGATAGGGAGGAACTCTTGCTTCGGATTACGCATGCGTGTGTTCTAGTTGAGGATTGGATGAGTGAGCATGATCTTTCTCTCGCGGAAGATAAGACGGAGGCTGTAGTACTCAGATGCTACAGAAAGAGAGATAGGGTTGAATTTGAGTGCGCGGGAGTGACAGTGACGCCCAAAAAAAACGTTAGGTATTTGAGGGTTACTCTCTACCAGGGTGGGAGTTAGGGGGAACATTTGAGGATGGTGACCCGCAGAGCTGTTCAGAGAATGGCTGTGCTGGGGAGGATAATGCCTAATATCGTTGGTCCCAAATCCGAGAGGAGAAGGGCGCTCCACGGTGTTCTGCAGTCTGTCGTCCTCTACGCGGCCCCAGTCTGGAGTGACGCAGTAAAAATACCAACTTACAAGGGGCTAATGGTACGCGTGGACAGAACTAGGCAAGGATTCACAGTCGTTGGGAGCGGAACATTGAAGAGCGAGAAATAAATGAGATAAGACTGGCCGAGAGATTAGTTTCAATCGGACAGTGGCAACAAGAGTGGGAGGTAACATGTGATGTGGCGGAGTGGACGAAGTCACTAATCCCGAACCTTCAAAGCTGGGTGGACTGTAAGCATAGGCAGCTGGATTACTATCCAACGCAAATGCTTACAGGCCATGGCTGCTTCCGCAGCTACCTTTTTAGGTTTAGGAGGGCTCAGTCCGATCAGTGCCTTTACTGTTCTTTCTCGGACACTGTGACACACACGATGTTGGAGTGTGAGCGTTAGGCGGATGAAAGAGAGAAGTTTGTAAGAGAGTGTAACTGCAGAATGTTTGATTCCATGAAAGAAATGGTGGAGAAAATGATGAGGGATAAGTGGTGGTGGACATGGATCCACATATTTGTCAGGGAATTGCTCTCTTCAAAAGAACGAGAGGAGAGGGAACTTGCAACAGAAATTTAAGACAAGTGAGTAGCACATTGGTAGAGCTTTTTGTGTTATTTGTGTAAGAGTGAGTAAGAGACATACGACGCGAGAGAGATGGCATCCTCGCTAAGGCAAGGGGTTGAAAGTCCTTGGTGGTTCGTGTGGGTGTGGTTTCCTGGATGAATGTGTCGGAGAAAGAATGGGAATCGGGTGATAGCAGGGCATCTGGAGAGATGTATGCCTTAACTGGCCCTTCCATCCTGATGTCTGGTGGTGACAGAGGAGAAGTTTTTAGTTGGACGCCGACCGTCTCGTAGTGGTGACGGAGCGAGGTGTCAAGGGTCTAAATTCCTGGGGCATCTCGCCCCTGCACAGCTTCGCTAGAGTATTAGGAACCCAACACTACCTGTATGAGTCACAGGTGTTTGTATGCAGATTTTCCTTCCTCTTTCCTTTCCTTTCCTTTCTCTTTAAAGATGTAGAAAAAAGATTAACATAGACAGTCTTTTTATGACATTTTGTTTGAAAGTTTTCGGACACAGGTATTGAAATTTTAGCTGAAATGCTCTTACCTTTAGAAGTAACGGATTTATGACCGGATTATGACGGATTTTTTTATTGTTTTGAGAGTCTTTGAAATTTGCTTTTTCATGTTCATGTTCAAATCTGATTGTTTCCACAAACCGCTAGATCCAGAACTAAAATCATCATCAGGAGTTACTTCAGAAGCTAATACATTCAGCAGATGAGTATTTTCTTCAATACTTACTGGTGAATATAGTGCTGGTTTTGAAACGAGCAAATTGTTTTCTTTACTTCCAGAGGGGCCTGGATATGAAGCTGATTTAACATCAGTTAGTTCTACCCTAGCGAGAAACTAATCATCCAAAATGTTGTTAGTTACATCTGAGCTTACCTAAAAAATAAAATTTATTATAAAGCATACTTTAATTAATAATATAAGAGATTTATTTTTACATTTTGTGTTATTTTAGTTACATTATCTTTTATTTCTTCGTTATTTCTTGTACACAAAAATTGAGCAATTATTTAACCCATAAAATTAAACATTAAAATACTTACATTATTAAAAGACGACTGTTTATTTTCTAATAAACACATCACAATTATTTTTGTAATACGATAACTTATACAGATAACGACATTGTTTTGTTTACCATAGAAATTAAGATATATTGCAATCCCATCTCTAGAGTATATTTATTATAATGCTCTAAAACTAATTTTTTGGATATATTTTTTAAAATTGTACAAATTTTATGGACAAAGCTTATAACGATATGACAAGAAAGAAGAAAAATTGTACCTAATTAAGAACCTACAATCTTCGTAAAATGTACCCAACACAATATACAAATAAGGAAAGCGGATTAATGAATTAAGGGTTCACATATTCAATAAACAGTAACAAAATCTGTCATACAGATTTCTCCTCATATTTTGGAGTAGGGCTGGTGTAATGCTTACAAAGAAATGAAGTATTTTTGCCCTTAATTCGACTAGGTTTGCGGCCCTTTCAAACTGATGCCTTTAAATGTTTTCTTTGAGAAAACCCCAAAAAAAAGAAATCGTTTGGTGCTAAGCCACAGGATCTAGCGGGCCATTTAATTATACCACTTGTATTTATCAGTCGATTAGGAAACGTTTAATTGAGGAAGTCAATAGTTGCTCTAGAGTTGTGAGCCGAACACTCATCCTGTTGGAAATAAACCTTCTGAAAATAAACGGGAAGGCGTCGAACTGTCGGAGTGATCTCATTCTGTAAAAGTTGTAAATATTTGGGCAAGTTTAGGTTTCTATCGATAAAAAATGGACCGACAATATGGTCGCCTAACATCCTAGTCCAACCATTTACCTTTTGCGGATGCTGCGTTCGCACTGCAACACTGAGGTGCTTATTTTTCTGAGAATAATACCTTGCAACGGGCGGATTGTGTTTTTTATGTAATGAAAATGAAGATTCGTCGGAAAATAAAATATTTTTTAAAAAGTGTACAATTTCATTCTGTTTATCTAACATATATTCACAAAACTTCATCGGCTTAAAGTTATCTTCAGGAAACAGTTCTTGTGTTGGTTCGAGCATCCATGTTACCTTCCCTAGCACTTTGTACACTATTGCAGGGTTTACTAGCTTCCACAAAAGCACAAATATCAATATACTTGTTTTGACGCTCCTCATCGACAGGTCTAACACGTGGTTCATTACCTTCATGACGTTTTTTACAACTGTTTACACATTTCGAAGTTTGAAAATGTTTAATACTATTTTTAACTGTTGTAACACTTGGTGGGGGTCCATTTTCGAAGGCAACAATAATTAAATCAATTACTTCGCGTATCGAATGACTCTGAAAGTACCATGTTACAAGTTGCAATTCTTCTTGGACGGTATACAACGTAATAGGCATTTTTATTAATTATTAGTTAATTCTTTCAGAATTTCGTTTAAGAGTTTTAATGTCAATGTGACAATTACGACAATTTGTACCGACTGTGAAATGAATATAGCACTGGAAACGGGTAAAATGTCACAGATATTGCCATTGTGTTGTATGGTCAATAAAACAATGTCGTGATCTGTATTATAAGCCATGTTTACCAAATACTCGATCGCATTTGCAGGACAACAAAATTTTCGCTATTTTGGAGTTATCATCTCTCTCCCAAATACCACAGAATTTTAAACAGATGAATTATTTTTCTGTTTGTTTTACTACATCTTGTATTGAAAAATATATTATTTTAATTTTTTACTTTTTATTTTATGTCTGTATTTTTTTAGTTATTTTTTATGCTGTTTTTAATTTAAACCTGCTTGGAAAAAATATGTGATGACCAAAAACGAATTGATGAAGAGTAGTGAATCGATGTTAAGACGGCTATTTCGTGACGCTACTCGTGACGCCGTCTCGTGGCGATTCTTTTGTGACGATTGCCTCAGAATTTTACTGTAGAGTAAAAGTAATGCAACGGCAGTATAGAAGCTTCGCTTTAATAATATTTATCGTGAACTTTGTAATTGGACAGAAAAATTTACTACCTTGTATTTAATTTTAATATCAGTTTTGCCTTTAATCTTCCTATCGACGAGTTCTGAGCGCCCGTACTTGCATATCCGCGCTTCATTAATATTAATTAAAAACAATGTTTTAAAATAATCAGTGAACACCCTCTGTAGCTCAGTGGTAAGAGCGCCTACCTTTAAACCTAAAGGTCGTGAGTTCGAATCCCATCTAGATGGAGAAATTTTCGTTTATTAAAAATTAATGAATGAAAATAATTTCTATCCACGTGCGATCGGTACTCACCGGAGGGACCGCAGACGTTCGGATACAATTAGCGTCTCTTAGCAAAGACAATGACGCCGACTTTGCTAAGTATCAAGACAATTACTCTACACACACAGACACACACACACACACACACACACACACACACACACACACACACACACTACAGTAAGTACCTGACTGTACCATGCCAATGATCATAGTTGTCGAGGCATTAACTCAATAAATAATAATAAAATAATCAGCTCACAATTTTTATTGGGAGCTATTATAAGAAGGCTTAAACTTAAATTTAAGTAATTCATGATTTCAAAAATAATATTTTTTGCTTGTGTTTTTGAGCCTTAAAAATCATCATTTTGGGTTTTCCAAGTCTTAAATTACTTTTACTCGAAAAAGATCAACTAAAAAATTATTGTTACAATTTGTTTAAAAAAACTATTCGCTAAATATTTTTCTAAACGAACCCGAGCTTTTCGCCTTGGCTAAAAAGCGAGATACAAGAAAAAAGTGAGAGATATTGTTTACGGAAAATATTAAATTTTGCGTGTCCAATATCAGCCAAAATGTTATTTATTCACAATAAAATATACCTACTAAAAACACTATGAAAGAAATTTTATAGATATATCAAGAAAAAATGTATAAATCAAAAATCTAAGTAATGCTTGTAAACTGAAAATTAAAGTAAAATGAATGACTATAATTTAAGCAGGTGTAATGATTAGAGATGTTTATAATTTACATAAACTCAATGGTTGAAAATCCATTCTAATTTCCTTACAAAAATTCACTTTGATCTAACTTTACAATGAAAACAATATCAAACGACTAATAAATCTTGCTTGTAGTTTTTGTGTACAGTTTATACTACATGTCTATATATAAAATTTTAATGCATTTGATACATACGTGATTTATTTTGAAAATGTAGGTCGAGGTACTCCTGTCAAGTTTAAGTATGAGGTTTTTCCGGTAATATATTTTATCGCTTATTATAATTCAGTACAGGTAACAACTTGTGTTATTATCAAAAAAAAATATAAAAAAATGTTTCTATACTTTACTACATATATTTTAACTTCTTCTTTTCGCATTTCTTATGTCCTATAAGACCGTCGGATCTTTTTGGTACTTATAAATCGTTTACCCATTTCTACCATGAATTCAGGTATTCTGCCATTTCCTTCATCTATTGCACTATTTTACCCCTCATGGACTTAATTTCACGTGATTCACCCCTTTTAAAGTCTACACCCTCTTCTTATTCCTTGTCTTTTGCTAACTTTCTTTTCTAGTCTGTTTTGGTCCATTCGAATTATATATCCGTTTCAGTTCAGTTTTCTTTTTTCTATTTGTTTCTGTATTGGTTCCTATTTTAGCTTGTTTTTGATATTTTCTTTTCTTTCCTTTTACAGCTTTATCTTTTTAACTATCTTTTCTAGCAGCTTTATTTCGGCTGCATTTATGGTATTTTTGTATTTTTTAATTGCAATCCATATCTGGCTTGCATGTAGGATTGTTGGTACTCTAATTATATTATACATATATGTAATGTAGTTTACTGGTTGTTTTTCTTTTTTTCCAGTATGGTATTATTTATTGCATAATATAATACCAATATTTTTTTATCCTATTCGCAATTTCTTCTTTTTCTTCTTCTCGCATTTCTTATGCCCTAAGACCGTCGAATCTTGTTGCTACATATACATCGTTTAACTATTTCTATCACAAATTCCGGTCTTCTGTCATTTTCTTCATCTGTTGCACTGTACTTCTCTTCTTTTTCATTGAATTTAGCTCACTTTTTTAACTGATCTATATCCGTCCATTCAAATTATGTATCCATTCCAGTTCAGTTTTATTTTTCATATTATTTTCTGTATTGGTTCCTGTTTTAGTTCATTTCTGTTATTCTCGTTTCTTTTTCTGTATAGCTTCATCTTTTTTCTATCTTTCGCAGCTGCTTTATTTCTGCTGTATTGATGATACTTTCGTGTCGTATTTGTAAAACATATCTCGCCTGCATAAAGGAGTATTGGTACTCTGATTATATTATATAAATGGGATTTAGTTACCTTGTTGATTTCCTTTTTCCTAGTATCGTATTATTATTTATGGCGTAATATATTACTGATATATTTTTAACCTCTTTGCAATTTCTAGGTCAAGCGCTCCATCGTTTGATATAATTGTACCCAGATACTCGTAGGCTGTAACCAGCTCTAATTTTTTGTGCTTTACAGAACACTGGAATTTCGTCTCCAATAGTCTTCAAATAGTAACCTATTTTTATATTTGTAATAGTCTTGAATTTCTTAATGTTTCTATTTAACTTCTTTTTATATTCCTTTAGTTCATATATTAATTAGTTAGTGTATTTTCTCTGGTTGTCCGCTATGAGAACCACATCGTCTGCATACAGTAATTCTTATATCTTACCTGGCGTTATTTGTACGTAATCTATTATTGTCTAAATTATTTGTTTTTGTATTTATATTTTTAAATAACTTAACCATAATTCATAATTATGATGAAAAGCATTAGATTTAGACTATCTACCTGTTTATCCTCTTTTTAATCATAGATTCTAGTGATCTGCCAAAACAGAAACATGTTGCTGAAAAATTTGGCCTACCAATGAGCACTTTGTTAAGAGTGATAAATAAAAAATCAGACTTTATAAAACAAATTTTAAAATAAAATAAAATAAATTTTAAAATAAAAGTCAAAATTTGTCGCACAAAATATGACGAATTGCAACATTTTCGTGACTTCAGAAGTGCTTATTTAAATGGATTGTGGAGTATCGATGCCAAAATATCAGTGTTGTGGACCACTGTTAAACAAGGAAAAGCCGAAATATACGCGGCTTTACTACTTGGGAGTGGCTAATTTCAGGGTCAAAAATGGATGGATAGAAAAGTTCAAAACAAGGCATGAACTTGCTTTTAAAACAGCTTTTGGGAAATTACTAGTGTCAACATTGAAATCTAATAAATGGAAAAGTAAGAATTCATGATTTATTAAATGGTTACAAAACTTTCAATATATTCAATGCTAACAAAACGAAACTGTTTTTAAATGTATTCCTGACAAGAATCTAATGATAAATGCCATAGTGGAAAGCATATCAAAAAGCGTTTGACCATTCTGCTAGCAGCACACATCTTGGGCTCAGAAAAATCCTTATTATTAGTCGTCGGTAGATCCAGAGAACCTAGTTTTTTTTTCAATATGTCAATAACTACGTTTGAAATATGACTCAAAGATAATAGCATGGTTGATTTCTGGATTTCCAAAAACTGTCTCATAAATATTGATGAGAAAATGGCCAAAGAAATAAGAAAAATTTTGTTATGGGTTGATAACTGTACAGCTCATAACGATATTCCACAAATGAAAGCAGTTAAAATTCAATATCTGTCTGCCAATACCACATCAAAATGACATCCTACAGATCAAAGTATTATCAAAAACTTTTAGTAATCTGATCTAAAAGAAGATGTCAGAATATGTTAGATAATATGAAAAAAAAAAATAATAATAATAATTCTACACTACTATACAATATTTTTTCATCGTGGATAACGAAAGAGCCTGAAACAAAAAAGTTTCAATTTCACCTCTTACAGAGTGCAGTAATCAGAAAATTACTGACTTTCTTTAATGCCATATCATTTTATTTTAAGGACATTTTCAAATAATGTTTATCTATAATCAATACAAATATGTTAATTACCTTTGTAACTTTAATTTTTATTTATTTCATTGATTTCACCTCTCTTACTTAAAATTAGTAAGAATGAATCTAAATCGAAAACTATTATTATTATCCAGATTTAGCCATACGGTTCATACTCCCTCTAAGGGGAAAATTCACTTATCCCAGATACCTACGGTATCAAAAGGATTACGGTCTGGTGGGACTCTTTTCGTGTTATCGAGCCCTAGATGACTTGGAACGCTGGAGTATCTCCCTACAATTTTGGTACACATCTGGATGTTGAGAGTAGTACAGCTTTCTGCATGGTCTTGTAGAAATGTTTATTCAGACCTAGCTTTTTCATGTTTTCTAGGAGATTCTTCGGAATGACTCCAGTAGTAGAGAGAAAAATAGGTACTGTCTGAGTAGTTTCCGTTCTCCACTGTCCTCGTATTTGAATTTCCAAATCCCTGTACTTGGCGATCTGTTAGTTCTGTTTAACACGAAGATTATTATTGTTGGATATCGCCACATCAATTAGTGTTGTTGGTCTCTTTAGTTTATTAACTAGTATGAGATCTGGTCTATTACGTGCCACTGTTTGGTCTGTGAGTACAGTGCGGTTCCAGTATAGCCTGTAGTTGTCATTCTCAAGTGTTCTTTCAGAAACGTATTACACAGTAATACGTATAACAACATTATAATCGGTATTTTTATTATTATTATAAAAACCGCTAAGTAATATTTTCATTATTATATTTTTAACTAGCTTTAGATTTAAAGTTGGGATAAACTTTACCGAGTCTATCGGGATGAATTGAACTAATTGTTTAAACATTTTAAACATTTTGAATTAATATCTTTAGAATAGTCAACACGTTAGTTAATTCTAGTAGATACTTTTTTTTTTAATTTAAAGGTTCAAAGTCGTTTTTATTCTATAACATTTTTTTTCTTACTTTATTGCCTTGGGGAATATATAAATATTCTTCTAAAATACCTCCTTTTGCAGCAAATTATTTTTTCGTTATATAGGATTGCAGATTTTCTATCTTTTTCTTAAGTTAAATTTAGTTTCGATGTAGCTCTTGTTACAATCCTTAAGTTTCTCCAAGTAGTATTGAACCGCATTTGTTATATTAAAACTTGAACATTCTATTTAGGTACAAATTTATGTACAAATACAATGTATTGTAGAGTATAAAGTACATGATCAAAAATATAAATTTGATTATAGATACTGCGTGTATGAACACTATTAATTAAATATTATAATTTTTTATAAATAATAAAAAAATTATACTAACACTTTACTTGATCATAAAAAATATCAGATTTACAGTTTATTTAAATAAATAATTTATATTTGTTTAGTGTTTTTAATGTTTTGTATATCAATGATATATAAAGTAAAAAAAATAAAATCAGAAAAATATTTTTTGGATATAATATGCATGTTCAAATGTATGTATATATGTGAAAATAATCAAAGCTGTAAAAATAAAGGATTCTTTGACTAAGTGATGAAGTCCAGAAAAGTCGAAAGATCTCCAAACGGGATCGAAAACTAACGCAAAAGTATATGCTTTAAACTGCGTATACTTCCAAAATCTTAAAATCAGATCATGCTGTCTTTCTTAATTCCAACTCTTACCTATTTTAAGCTCAGTCGCAGTTTCACTGCTACTAGTGTATAGATTTTGGACTGTTTTAATTCAATTCAATACAAAAATTAATTTGCAAACCCATCGCCGCGACAAGAAAAAACAATTTTGCGCTGCTTGAGTAGTAGGGATATAATATTTCGCGGTCTATATGAAACGGTAGTAACCGCGTTAATGTTGTGAAGTGAAGGTGCGTGGAAGGTAATTCGACCTTTGATTTTTAAGTGATAAATTTGTTGTACTTGACTGTCAGTCACAATCTCGGACTTACCTTAGTCTTTAGTTACCAGGTGAGTCAATAAACGAGGATATGAAAAATGTTATTATATTATATTTATGCATATATATATATATATATATATATATTATATGTTATATTCAAACCACGAAAGTTCAGTGTTCGTAGGTTTGACTAGTCAATCATTAGGTCTGAGTTACGACCCCCGAAATAAATTCCATTTTTTTTTCGACCTTTGAGTCAATAATTTTCATCAAACCTACCAGAGACTAATTTGGTCAGGCCAACGTCGAATCTTAATTTTATGAAACCGGGATTTACCAAGACAAACTCTGATCAGATATTAAAACGTCACAATTTGTTAGATTAAGTGTAATAAAACGTCATTTTTTAATGTTAATGTTAACTATTTTTATATAGTTATAATTAAAATAAAAAGTTGGTCTTATTTCTGCCATGGTGAAGAATCGTGTCTTAGTTTATTTTAAACGCTACAAAGTCCTGTATATTAAATTTTCTTCAAGCCCTTCATTTTAAAAAGAACGCTGAAAGTGCTTGAAGAGGTCGCTAAACGCAATTTTTAAATAGTCTTGTTTCGTTTAATTTTTAGTCTATAGAAATAAAAAAAAAACAGTTTTTATTAACTTTAAAAAAGTTGTTTTTTTTTGTATTTCAGCATATTTTCTTTATCTTGTTAAGTTATTTTGAAAACAGGGTTATTTTTGAAAATAGCGTCTTCAATTTAAACTCGGATTTTTTCAAAACTAAAATTTTTAAACCAGTTAAACTTTCAGAACGTAATGTTTATATATAAATGAAGAAAATTCGAAATAGCCAACAAATAATTTAAAACAAGGTGGTTTTGACAGGGGTGAGTTACTTTTTGCGTTATAAAAAATATGGACTTTATTTTAGTTATAACTTACACTAATAATGAGAGTCAATGAAAATCACTCTTACCAGTGGTGATTTTAAAGGTTTTTTAAGATCTTTAAAGAAGTTTTAATAAGTTTTTCATGAAAAATTTACCATTTCCCGGGTATTCAACATTTTGTTTGGATTTTTGTATTCGATGAAAATCGAATCTCTTTGTTTTATAAACTTTATAAAAATTATGCCCTTATGTGCACCAGAGCTCTCTTTTTAGCAAATACAATAAACCTCATGTGAAGAAATAATCTCAATTGTTGAACAATTTTCTTCTTTTCTTAGTGACGACGATCTAGGAGCTTTGCCGATATAGTGACTTTTCTGCGATGAAAGTATCTTCTTTCATAGTTAACGAGGACTGTCCAGATATCCCCATTTCATATCTTTGAGCTATAATAAAATTAATATACTTAACAAAACCAAATTACATATAAATAATTGTAGAGCGTTTTTCGGAAGTGTCTTAAATCAAACATTTCGAGTTTTCGTTGTTTTTATTTTATTAAAGATATTATAGATTTCTTCAGACCTAGAAGAAATTTTTTTGCACTAAAACGGCTTATTCATCTTTTGAAAGAGCATTTAAAAATCATATTTATTTTCAAAACTTCTGGTTTTATTTGCAAGGCTTCTTAAATCCGTCCGGCCAATCTACGAGTGCATAGATGTCACGTGACTTATCATGGGTGTCTACTCGTTTGCTTCTAGTTGATGCGTAGAGTAAGCGACAAGCATCTATCTTTATTATATTATAATAGGTTAATCAGTTTGTAATAAAGCTTCTTTAGTTTTCTATAATGTTTTCTACTCTTCCAAAAAGAAGTGAGAAACTACCTCTTTTTTAAAATTAGCCATTATCGTTATTCATATAAATAAATAAAAAAACCAATGCACGTTTATAACATAGATGCTTGCCGCTTAATCTACGCATCAACTAGAAGCAAACGAGTAACGAGTACACACATAATATGATAAATCACGTGACTTCTATGTGCTCATGGAGGACTGGTTTACTGATGACTTATCATCTAATGACTTATCTTCTTATCTTCTAACCGATGAAACTATCAGTTAGAAGCACATAAAATACAAAGTGATATTTAATATAACAGAAATGGAATCCACAGAGATAACAGGTAGCAGAGTGGGCTGTAAGTCCAGCTACTCGGATATTTCCATATGTTTTCATGCACTGTTAAAAAGGGAAAAAATTGAGATTACGACCATTAGATTAAAATGGTATGTAAAAAATCCTCAAAAAAAACAAACATATTATCATATTAATACATATTGTTTTTTAATGTTTTTGCTTTGAGTTTAGAGAAGACTGAATTTGAAATTAAAACTGTTTTATAGTTTATTCGTCTTCCGGGTTTGGACCGTGTCATTTGTGAGTGACCCAAAAGTGGGTTCATCTCGACGTTTCGCTACAATTGTATGTAGCTTCTTCAGGAGAACAAAGAAAAATGGGGGATCTTGGGGATCGATCCCCAAGACATTCTCGTCAGTTTCGATGTATCATCCCTATTTACCAATATCCCCATACATGACTCTCTAGTTGTTCTGCGAGATCACTTGACCAATAATAACAAGTCTTTGGTTTTGGCAGATCTTGCGAAAAAATGCCTCCTTTCAACATATTTTTCTTTTAGAGGCATTTTCTACAAACAAATATCTGGAACACCAATGGGTTCTCCCCTTTCCCCTGTCATTGCTGACATTTTTATGGAAGCCTTTGAGTCTTTAGTCCAAGAATCTTACCCCTTAAAACCAAAAGTTTGGTTCCGCTACGTTGATGATACATTTATCATCTGGCCTCATGGTCAACATAGCCTTTCTCCCTTCCTAGATCATCTTAACTCACAACATCCGAGTATAAAATTCACAATGGAAGTAGAAAATAATCGGTCCCTTCCCTTTCTCGATGTGTTAGTCACCTCCAAGTCAAATGGCCGATTGGGTCACTCTGTTTATAGAAAAAAGACTCACACAAATCGTTACCTACATGCTTCATCACACCACCATCCTGCCCAAAAGAATTCTGTGATCAACTCTCTCATCCATCGGGCCATTTCGATTTCTGAACCTGACAACCTTAGAGAAGAACTTGCCCATCTGCAAAAAACCCTTGTCGTCAACGGTTACTCCAAGTCCACAATTCAAAATATTACACACCGACATCTACATCCCCCTTTACACCCTGGGACGACAAATTCAGAATCTTCGGGTAATACTCCTGTGGCTTTTCTTCCGTATATTCGAAGTGTCACTGATAGGATTGGCAAAATTCTTCGCAAAGAACGTATCAGGACTACTTTTCGACCACCCAAGAAAATCTCACAATATCTACCCTCTCCTAAGGACCCATTACCGCCCCTATCTTCCTGTGGTGTCTATTCTATTCCTCGTTCATGTGGACATGTGTATATTGGCGAAACTGGTCGTTCCGTCAAAACTCGGATTAAAGAGCATCAAAGATGCATTCGATCAGGTCTTTTCTCCCATTCTGCAGTTGCAGAACACTGCCAAGAAACCGGTCATTCCATATTGTTCAAAAAACCCATATTATTTCTAAGAGCCCCTTCTTTTATTCCAGGAAAATCCGCGAATCTCTAGAGATCCGAAAAAATCCACATAATATCAATCGAGAAGAAGGATACTACTTGTCTCCCATCTGGAATCTCAGTCTAGAGCCGCCGTCCGGTCCCGCTACCACGTTGCAGCGACATGATTGGCCAGCGCGCGCTTCTTGACGTTCGCGCCACGGAGTGTGCCGATACGTCCCGACACGACAGGTCACCGCGACTATAAATAGAGCGGTAGCGGAGTAATCGTCGGATTTACTCCCCGCCTCTCGACGCGATAGTGTTCTGAGCTGTTGGACGTGAATCCCTGTCCTGGCATTTGGTTTTCACCTCTGGCTGCGTTAAGTAGTTGAGTTACTGTGACCAAATGCCCATCTTGGTAGTTAGTATTCGCCTCTGGTTGCGTTGAGTAACTGAGTTACCGTTGCTAACTACCCATCTTCCTGTCTTTTGTTTTCTTTTTCTTTTTCTTTGTTCTAAGCTACATACAATTGTAGCGAAACGTCGAGATGAACCCACTTTTGGGTCATTCACAAATGACACGGTCCAAACCCGGAAGACGAATAAACTATAATTCTGACTCTGGCCGTGGAAGCCTACGATTTCATTTAAAACTGTTTTATTTGCAAACTTAAAGTCACCACTGAAGTTGAATATTCGTCTTAGTGCATATTTTAGCACGGTGCTAAACAAAATTTTCTTTAAATGTGCTGGTGGATCATTATGATCTAGGAACAGTTGGTATAATTCTAAGGTTTTTTGTTATAGTAATGTATCAGAAATTTGTATGACCCTACATTTCATTTGTGTAACTAAGTTTAATTTTATAGAATAGTTATGGCAAGACATATAACACCCCCCTGATGCTGTAGATTTTCTATACCAATCTACCAATATTTTGTTATGGTTAAAACGAATCAACTTTGTGTCCAAAAAGGCGGAAGATTGTTTGTCTTTAACTTCAATTGTGAACTGGATGTATGGGTTCGTTAAAAACGAACAGTAGTTTCTCTGTTTTACCCCTATTGATGGTTAGTATTAGGTCATTTACATATTTTTGCCTTTTAGCTAAGTTTTATTAAAAATATTTGCACAAATTGTAATTTGCAATACATTGACCATTCCTCAAGGCGATTAAAGGTCCGTATTACCTCCACAAGACTGGTTCGAAGAAATATCCAGATATATGTAGTTTATCTATGCACGTTAACCAAAACAATCACATAAATAATTTAATAGAAGCCAAGGTATTAGCAATTGAAAACAATTATTTTAAAAGATTGTTTCTTGAGATCGCTTGTATCTCCGAAACAGAGAGAACCATAAACAAGAAGTCTGACATCAGCCACTTTAGTGAGACTCACAGTTACTATTTTTAATAAAGAGTTAAATGAAATATATAGAAATTGATATAGAAATTCATCTAATTAAAAATGAAGGTAGAAAAGGCAGCTACAAAACTAACGAAAAAGTTAATAATTAATGTAATGTTTATTGTGCAGTGAAGAGTTAATTTTGAAAATTGGAAATTTTAAAATTTAAACAGGTAAAAATAAATATTTAGAATTATTATTGTTAGTTGTTCTAAACAACTAATTGTTGTATCGTAGATTAAAGTTATTTTAATACATATGTCTCAGCACAAACAATTATATATTGTTGATTATGTATTTGTAAAGAAACATATTGTAATAAACATTGGATGTTCATTACATATTGTTTATTATGTATTTGTAAAGTAATATATTGTAATAAACATTGGATGTTCATAAAAAATGATTGTTTTTATACAAATGAAACTGTTATATTGATATATCGTACTGGTATGAATGTTACTTTTTTTTTGGGGAGTGAGAATCTTGGGGAGGTGTTCTAGGTGTACCGGATTCAGTCCGGCACGCTTCATCGCGTGCCGAGGCTGAATACTGACTAAACTCACCACTTTTTCCACCAGCTGACG
Organism: Diabrotica balteata; assembly: GCA_918026665.1. Taxonomy (NCBI): domain Eukaryota; kingdom Metazoa; phylum Arthropoda; class Insecta; order Coleoptera; family Chrysomelidae; genus Diabrotica; species Diabrotica balteata. The sequence goes on from OU898282.1 coordinate 63,203,742, forward strand.
GATCTGGAACCGCACTTAGCGTGTATGTCTGACCCGCCGACCTTACTTTTAACTCCCCTCTGGTACGTTTCGTCTGCATTTCATTGATTCGGCGGCTACCTAGCCTCCCCGCACAAAAGCCTCGTGGCAGACGGGTCGGTGAAGCGACCGTCCGGCGCAACTCATTCGAGGGTCGGGCGGGTGCCCCCCCCTCCCATGATGGAACTAGCAAGACAGATATATGGTTGATTGTCTTGGTGACAAAAGCAATGACCATTTCGAAGTCTCTTTTGGAACTTTAAGTCGTATTTTATGTAATGGTGGTAGGTAACTAATTGATCGTCGAGGACTTCCCACCCGTGTACTCTTCTGGATAGCCCCTCACTCGCGATCTTGACATCAATGTGTGTTTGACTGGCCCCCTTACGAAGGTTGGCTTATCGTTGTTTAATACTTGGAGGCCTGGGCTATTCATTCATTCCATCATTCCGACAAAAAGAGTTCCCTCTTTTTGTCGTTTATGTTCGTTTATGGTAACATGGATCTCGCGTTTATGTCTCCGGTGAATTTCGTTTTCATTCAATCTTCTTTGAACAGGCCTATTTCTAGCCTCTAGGCTTTTGAGTCCACAAAGTCGTGTGCCATGCTACCCTGCTTTCATCATTATACTCTTAACTATTGTACCCATATAAGAGGCATTTGTAACATCTTACAGGCGTGTACTTTTCCATGATCAGACAGACAAAGGCAAGGGTTTCCTACCGAAACGTTGATTGTTATGGAAAATAAAATCTAGTTCCACATATATCTTTATTGAACCTAAACCCAAGAAACACTAATTTTATATTATATATATATATATATATATATATATATATATATATATATATATATATATATATCATCATCATCATCATCATTATCAGCGTATTCTACCAATTATGGTGCAGCCTCCCTTACATAGTCGTTCTTCATGTCTGCCCACGACTGTCTAATATTCGCTTTTCTGTGCCATGTTGTACCGGCTTGTTTCCTTATGTCATAGTCCCATCTTAAATTTGGACGTCTTCTTGGTCTCTTGACGCCTCTTGGATACCACAGAGTAATACAATAATAATAATAAAGATAAGATATATATATATATATATATATATATATATATATATATATATATTAATTGTTACCTTAAAAAGATATGTAGCAGTCAATGTTATTAACAAATATGTGAATGAAACTAAGTAAATGGACATAGTACGCTGATCTTGTATAAACAGTTAAGCAACTAACAACATATATGAACTTGTAAAAAAATTAGCACAGCAATTGACCATGTGGTCCAAAAATAAATTCAATGTTATTTAATGCTAATAAGTGAGAAAGAACCAAGAAAATCATAAATAACCTCCAACTATTTAATGGATATTAAACTTTGATTTTAACTTTAGGTAGCATTATAAGTAATATTAATAAAATTCTAAAAAATAGTGAATATGAAGTTACCGATCAAAGCCCTATGGATGTCGCCGTGAAAATGGCGTTAGATGAAACAGGAACGAACTAAACCGCAAAAAGACAGCCAACCTTGAGGTCAAAATTACTTTTGACAGATCAACAAGGTGTAAATACCAACCCAAAATTTTGGGCGGTTAATTTAATTTTAACTGAGTCTGGATGACTACCAGGTTGCAAAGGACACAACAGTGAAAAAAGTTGGTAGTGTAAACACAACTCCCCTCACTAACCAGCCCAAATTTACAAACCGGAGATTTTCATTCAAACTCATAATAATGTAATGACGTTAATCATTATGGCAAGTTAAATAGCCAGGTGGTTAACGATATTATAATTTCCAAACAGCCCAAGGTTCAATATACTTGGAGCTGTGATTTGTAAAGGATTCTATAAATCAATTACAATGTTTGTATTATTTTATATATAATTTGAAACACTAATTAAAGAAATTAGTGTATTGAAATGCAATATGGGTTGCATATGTAATAGTAAAATTAAGTAAAGAAATTAAGTTATTTAATTGATATATTTATTTATTTTATTTCTATTTATGTATATAAATTGTTTTATGAAAAGTGGAAAAAAGTTCAACTAGTACACCTAATATGACATTAATGTAGTGAAAAGATTAAGTAGCCTAATTCTGCAAAATTAAAGCATGATATATCTGGCTCAAGTTACTTATGTCAGTTCTCTTATTCAATGCATTAGGATGTTTTAATATTGAACACATTTCCAAAAACTGTCTTTTAGCTATATTGCGTTCAGTGGCAAGAATCTTAACTTCATTAAAATCCACTTCATGTTTTGTAGTTATCGCATGTTGTGCTAGAGCACAAGTGTGTTTCGATAAATTAATGTCGCTACGATGTGAAGTGAGACGACCTTTCAAAGATCTACCAGATTGCCCAATGTAACATAGATCGCAATTAGCGCATGGAATTTTATAAATTGTGTTCACTTGTTCCAAAGTGGACAAGGGTGTTTTAGTTTTAGAGAACAAATTTCTAACAGTTTTTGCATTCTTAACAGCAATTTTAACAGGTATATTATTTTGTTTATACAATTTAATGAGCTTCTCAGTAACTTGAGGGAAATATGGTAAGGAAGAGTAATGCGTGATAGTATTCTCAAGATCGGTATTATGCAGAACAGTGCTATTTATAGAATTATTAGAGATGTTTCTAAGTTGGTCACCATCGGGTATGTCATAAATTGAGGATCCATAACTATGCGAATAAAGGTATTTATTGATGATAGAGGAAGGATATGAATTCTCTATTAGAATATTTCTCAATAACTTAAAGGATTCCCTTCGATTAATTGGATGTGTCAATTTATTTAATCTAAAGCTTAAAGCTTTTATAAGGTTTAGTTTGTATTTCATAGACATTGAATTTATTTTTGGACCACATGGTCAATTGCTGTGCTAATTTTTTTACAAGTTCATATATGTTGTTAGTTGCTTAACTGTTTATACAAGATCAGCGTACTATGTCCATTTACTTAGTTTCATTCACATATTTGTTAATAACATTGACTGCTATATATATATATATATATATATATATATATATATATATATATATATATATATATATATATATTACCAATATATTTTTTACTTATTACCATTAATATATTCAAGATATAATTAATGAGTAAATAGTATATTGAAATATAATTATCCTAAATATCATAACAAAGCATAAAAAGATCGAACTAAAAGCAAACATTTCCACATAAATCTTGTATTTCGCAGCATGATCAGTAAGATAGTAGGTATAACTATATTTTTTAAACAAATAAATAAAATACTTTACTTGAGTAAGTCATCATGTATCTTAAAAAGATAACAGAAAGGTTTATACTTTATAAAACAGTATTTATCTATTTTATAATTATGTTTAGATAATTTTAAAGAATATTTTAAATTATATTCAAGTATCAATATAAATAACAATAGATATATGAATTAATCAATATATTAATTCATTATACTTTAGGTACATTCTTATGATCTCATTAAACAAAGAAATCATATAATCATATATATCACTTTTATAGTCTATGTTAGTGGAAAATCCATTTCACAGTTTTTCTGATTCCTGTTTCGGAGAATCCTGATTTTTACTAAGTTATTTATTCATTGAAAAAAAAAAATAGAAAAACTAAAATAAAATCAATCGGATGACAATGATTGTTATTATGTTGCTTCACATAGAGTCTGGGGGGTTTGTTTTTGCTATTCAACAATAGTCATATGTATGTTACTACTGTGCAGTTGGGGGGGGGGGCGTCTTGTGCTAACTGATCTACTAAGTGTGACCATCTTTCTTCCGACGATGGTAAGAGTCTTTCTTTCCACTAAGAAAACTGTTTTGTTGTTTGATTGAAATGTCTTTAGTTTTGTTTTATTGTTTCTGATATAGTAACACCATATCTTGTTTTATTTATAAAGTTTTTTTCTTTAATTTCTTCTAGATGTATATTTTGATCTTCGCTGGATAGTCGCGCCCTGCTAGTTGTTTAAAGAACTGTTTGAAGTTCCAAGATATTATTGACTCATAAGTCATAAATTTCAGAATCTTCAGTGACTGACTATTCAAGGCAATACATATTTTGACCAAATTCAAGTATTTTTAAGGCACTTTTGAGGAAAACAATAGAGCATACTAGCAGTTCTCTTTTCTCTTACAATATCTCTGCTGCATTATTTATATATATATATATATAAACGACTTACGTCATTATCTACGTCAGAGATCGAAGTTGACATAGTTGACAAAGTATAAAAAAATCCTGACTCCATTTTAAATCAAATAGATTACATAATTATTGCAAAAGTATTACCACCTCTTTACAACGACAATTTAAATTCTTACGTGACATTTTTGAAATAAAACACACTAATTTTGTTCTAAAAAGAACAGATTTTATTAGATAGTTAAAAATATAAAACAAGAGATATTCACTTTAAAATTCAAAATAATGAAGTACAAAAAGTGTCAACACCGCAACTGTCAAATAAGTGTTACCAATTTATGCCAAAATTTTACCTTCTTTCGATTACAGTTACAGTGTGTTCCGAACAAATGTTCTTGATAAAAACGCTTTTTAATGCATTTATACAAATTAAATGAAACATATTATTGTGTATTTCTTCAAGTTAACATTAATAGAAATTTTTAAATATGATTTCTACGCGTATATAATAAAATATGTCTAGTGGCTGTAATGTCAGTGTACTCGGTAAAGTGGTTCTAAAAAAGAACACACCTACACCCTAAATATTTTGTGTTGGTATCATGTGACGCCACAGGCTATGACGTGGATGACGTGCATCGTTATATAAATTAGATGAAGTGTATATATATATATATATATATATATATATATATATATATATATATAAATGACGGTATTATATGTTGATTTGATACAGAGCAGCAACAAGCCGCATATACGTATTTCGATCTCTTTAGATCTCCTCAGTACGGTATAGTTACTACTCCATATCAAACCAAAATATTTTTCCGTCGTAGATCATAGTTATTAAAAATAACTATTTACGGACGTAACTACGCCATCTAAGAACAAAAAGAGAAATCACATGATTTCTACCTGGCGAATATATATATATATATATATATATATATATATATATATATATATATATATATATATATATATATATATATATTGTAAGTCATCGAAGAACATTGATAGTCTGCTGATAGGACCAGTAAGCCATTTTCCTACTTCCTCTCGTATTTTTGTAACATCAGATTAAAATGTGACAATCCGCTTTGTAATTTTTGTGATTTAGTTTTGTCTTAGTTCTGATTTTTTTAAGATCATATTTAGTTGGAGTTCGAAATCTGGCTTTGCACGCTTAACGTCTGTAAACATGTTCATGTATTAAACATTATTTATGGATTGAACGTTGTTAAAATCCTTAATCTGTTCACATTGCTCGTTTTTACATACCGAGCTTATGTTAGCGTAAAGGAACTTTCTAAAAGCAATCCTTTATATCTATTTGTAGTTGAGGAAGATTACGTCTCACAATACCTCTTAGGCTACAGTGGGTCACGAATGCATCTTACCCGTAATTACTATGCAAGTGAGTCTTGCATAACTCTATTATTTCCTTTTGTAGCAATATTTTGTTCCACCAAACTAGTTCAATACAAATAACTGTAGGTCTGACGACAGTTATATATGAACTTACGGCACGTCCAAAGAGCCCTTGGTGCTTTAGGGCCGATGTTTGCGAGGTAAATACTCTACATAGAAACCTATCTAGGGCAACTCTTCTAGAATAACTTATGAGAATAATGGTGTTCCATTTATTCCTGAAAACTGAATTTTTAATTTTCTTCTATTTGCGAATTAAACAAGTATTGTTTTAGTACTATTTACTATGAGTCCTTTTTTCAGACAACAGTTAGGTATAAGTTACCTTGCAAGCAATCAACAGAGCACGAAACCCTTAGCTTTTGAGTCGCTCCTCATTGAAGACAATCTTATTGGATAATCATATTAGTTGGCTGATCTAGGTGGGTAATTATATTCCCAGTATTGAACATAAATTTTCCTTAAAACCTAAAACCTGTGCCGATTATTTTAGAATTTATTCTAAGTTCAAACTCGTCATGAACTTTTTGCTAGGTGATAAAAAACTTGTAAGGATTAAAATTAATAATAACTTATTCGATTCTGTTTTGCATGAAATTTTTTCCCGGTAGAATATATCATATTCTTGCCGATCTGCATGTAGATTTATCAAGCTCAGCCTTTGCTTCATTTTCAATTAATGGCGAACCAGAAAACTAAGCATCTAAAAGGCAAATGATGCTTTTCTCTTTGGTTTACTTAAACTCACTCATTGGCTTTTTAAGTAGTCCGATGAGTCCTCTGGAGCTAACTTTTTAAAGGTGCACCGTGGTGCCTAATTAATAATTCCTTATCAGAACTGCCAGAATTTTTAACTCTTCTTAGCTACTAAACTTTTTGTTATATTTTTTTAGAGAGTTTTTGTCGTCCTCTCAATTACCAGGGTTTTTGGTTTTGTTGAAAGCTCTGCGTACACTAATCTTAAGTTTTCACCATTTCTCGTTACACCAAGGTCCATATCTATCAACGGCTTTATTCTTGATGAAACAAGCTTCATTAAAACAATTTATGATATAATTTAACTATAGTAAATAATTTAAACGTTTTTGTAGATAATACACAATTCCGATATCTTCGTATTCAATAACTATTTAGTGAAGATGGTATACGTTTTGTCGTTGTGAATTAAATCAAATTTTTAATAGAAGTTATTTAAATTTGTATATTTGATACACCGTATTTAGACAGTCTATTTGAGAAGTATTTTTAATAGGTATACATTGATATTGTCGATAAATGAAGTCATTATTTCGTTAGCGACTTAAAAGTTTTACCTTACTGTGTTAAGATGTGTTTACATTTCTTATTTAAATAATTTGACTTAGCGGAATTGGTAGACAAGTCATTTTTAAAGTCACAGTCGGGAGAAATTGTTGTCAATATATTTAGGGTAACAGGAATCTACCCCTTGGATCGTAACATTTTTGCTGATACAGACTCTATAACTAAAAAATATAAAGTCGAAAAAAAAAAGTGTAACCTTACATTGCTAAACGTCATTATATGCGAAAATAAAGAGTACTTCTAAGAGGCAGGTTCTGGTTCCCTGCAAGAGAAGCTAATGAAACCACAACCTACCTGCTCCAAATTCATTGGCAAATACTATGTAGAACCATCTACGTTATGCTCCAGGGAGGATTCTCCAAGATTTATATCACGGTTGGAATATATCTTATACTAATCTTAAAAAAACATATACTCGTGGATGAAAAGGTTCCAAATTATAAATAATTACATTTTTCCCTAAAAAACTGATTTACAAACAAGATTTTCTTGATAAAACTCCAAGTAAAAGACTTAAGAGAATAAAAATTTCTTTCTTAAATAAAAACAAACAGATCAGCATATGTCGGAAAATCTTTATAGGTAAAAACTAATATTAATGTACTTCCAAAGGTAGTACAATAGTTAAACAATACACCAGAAAAGTTCACTATAAAAATACCTATAATCAAAACTTAGTATATTATCGTTTCAAAAGTATTCATTATATTATATTTTAAATGTGTTAAGATTAATTTTTAACACATTTAATATTCTATAGTTAATTACATTTTTTTTTGAGTAGCTAGTTTCAATTACTAATTATCTTTTCACTTTTGATCTTCTGATAAGAGCGACGACGTACTGATGGTATTGTAATCTATACAGAAAATTTCATTTTTTAATAAATTTTTGAAATATGTATCATTTTGCACCAGAAGTATTTTACTTCACTTCACAAGTTTATTGAAACTATCGTATACAGCCCACCAATGGGATCCGTCCCTTTTATAAGTTTTATTTAATAGACGCTAACTATTATAGTATTAAATACAGAGATAATAAAATAGGAAATAGAAAATGAAATTAAGATATTTAATATGACAGAACAAAGCAGGATACTTACATCAAGTCTAAAATCCATTATTTTCAGGTATTTTCAAATAAATTCAAACAATATAAAATAATCAATATTTGGACACTTTCAGTAATTATGCATCCAGCTCCAGTAATGACCAATTATATGGCCTGTGTATAGGCTAAGTGGCTCAATATTATTATGCGCATTTCGTGCTTTCTCCTGAACTTATTTATTTTCAATCTATATCTAGTTTAGTTGTGCATTATCTTTCTTTGTTAATAAAAATGTACTTATGACTTCCCTGATCAGTTGAAATATGTCAGCAATTATAATTTTACATCGCTGTTATCTTCTGTGCAGTCATATCCTCATTACGTGTGATTTTTTATGAGTAATACTATACTTAAGTTTTTGATTTCATATTATATGTTTTCTGATTAGTTTTTAATTTTTTATAAATCTGTTTATAATTTTTATTTTTCTTAACAAAACTTATTGTTTATACCGAGTATTTAATTGGACTGAATAATAATATTCAAATATATAGGAAATTAAGATGTAAAATAGTACGACGAATAATTATAGATGTAAATATTTATTTTAAATTATCAGTAGGAATCGATAAAAGTTTTCCATTAACTGGTATCAAAATTGCATATCTATATACCCACTATCTAAATTTCAGAATAGGTAGTAAAAAATATATGTATCGTAAATAAAAAACAATAATTTAAAATGTCTTGTTATTTTTAATTCAATAATTTATCTACGACACATATAAATGTGAATATTATACTTGTAGTTTTGAAAGTATAATGCTTTATATTATTCCCCCAAACAATAATTACGATTAGGTAATGGTCTTTAATCACTATTACACTCTAATAGTAAAACGTCTCAAACTTAATGGATATTATCTATATTTTATTACAATTTAATGGGATTTTCATCAAGACAAAAACAACAAACTCAAAAGTGTCAGTATCAAACATGTAAAATTTGAGATTAGAGAACCCTCCAGAAATTGTGGAACTAGCTGAAGCAACAATATTTACCAAAAATATTCTGTTGTCCTAATTTCGGCAAGGTACACACCTAATCTAACCTAGCCTAACCTAACCTAACATAACCTAACCTGTAGGCTGTCTATCCTAAACCAAAGTCTATTGAAAACCAACCTACACCAAAATACACTTAACTTATCACTTAAATCATAACATAAATATCAAAAAAAGAATTATCAAGTCATTATATGATAAAGTCCAATTAAAGTGCATTGCAGGAAGAAAAATCCTGACACTGACACTAAAAATTTTAATTAAAAATGATAATTCATTGTAGCTTGTAAACTACATCTATAAAGTATCTACTATATACAATAATTTTTATGTAGGAGAAATCGCAAGACCACAAGTGTTAGGATAAACGAGCATAAATCATCGATCAAAACAAAGATTTTGGCAAATCCCAAATATGCAAACATGCCTGAAAAAATCAGTACAAAGCACAATGAAAGGATGTATAAATATTCATGCAAGAAACAGACAGCAAAAAAAAGAAAATCAACGAAACAGTCCTCATCTTAATAAAAAACAATTTGTAGCAAACACATCAAGGCTTTGGTTACCAACACTAAGAGAAGAAGTCAGCAACAAGAACACACTAAAATTAATAAATAAAAAGAAGGTCACAGATTTATAATTGATTGATAAAAAAATCGAGTTTGATTACAACCCAAGGATGTAGCATATCCTTCAGAATTTTTTCATCTCAAAATAGGGCTATTTGCTTTAAGATGGATGTTAAGTAAGTCACCTGTCAAATTGATAAAGCAAAGCGCATACTAATTAACATCTACAGCTTTAAAGAACTCCTTATTTTTAAAATAATCTTTTTTGAGAATAATTTCCAGAGTCTACATCAAAACGTCAAAAATAAACATACAGAATATGTTTATACGAATATTCGACTAATAACGCCCTAAAATAGAAAGCTTCTGAATTGTTAAATTTTTGTATAGGAACATAAACGCTTAAAAGGCTTAATGGCTGAGATAGAGATGTTAAAAGTTTAAAACCTAACATTAAAAATCCATCACTCATAGAAGCGATGCAAATGATTTTAACCTAAATTTATATTGTAGTCCTAATAGTCATTAAGATTGATCATTCTGTAAATGATTGTAACGTAAATATCTTGTAATATTATTATTAAAGGTAACAACATTATATTATAAAATAAAAAGTGCACCAATGTTGGTACTGTTATTATTTCTGTTATACTGGGGCGTATAAAATCTATCGTGTTTCTAGTCTCCCGCATTCTCTAATGGGTTCTAAGCGAATTCAGGAGCTCACATAGTTCTATTAATTCCTCCCAGATAATTTAAAATATTAAGAGTTTTTGTTTAAGTATGTTGATGAATTCTCTTTATTCGTCTCATATGCTGGAAGATATCATCCTCTATAGTTGCTTAGGCCTTCCAGAGTCTTTAGCAGAGTTTTCCAGTAGGGACTGATGGTTATAGCGGCCCAATTTTTAAGGCTGTATATCTGAAATTTACGGTTATGGTTAGTTAATTTTAAATTACGGAACAAATGACCATCTACAAAGTATAAAAACCCTAATAGAGAAAGCAGTGGAATACAATAAACTTCTAGTTCTAATTTTTATCGATTTTCACAAGGCCTTTGACACAGTTGAGCTAAGCAAAATATTACAGGCGCTTAAAGAATGCAGGCTAGATTATAGATATACTAAATTATTATACAAAATATACCTGCAGGCAACAACCACTGTCAGATTACATACTAACAGTAATCGCATAAAAATAGAACGGGGGGTTAGACAAGGAGACCCAATGTCACCTAAACTTTTTAATACGGTGCTAGAACATGCTTTTAAGAATTTGGATTGGATGACAAAGGGAATAAAAATAGATGGAGAATATCTAAACAACTTACGTTTCGCCGATGATATACTTATAATAGCTGAGGATCTAGATATGGCAAGAAAGATGGTACAGGAACTCGTTGTGGCTACAGAAAATGTAGGATTAAATATAAATATCTCGAAAACAAAAATCATGACCAATTTGTTACCCAACCAGAACATCAGTATTGGTGGGAAAGAAATAGAGCTCGTAGATAGATAGAAATACCTGGGACATGAAATTATGATTGGCAGGGATAACCAGACTCATGAACTGAAGAGAAGAATCGGCCTTGGGTGGACAGCATTTGGAAAACAGAGAGAAACTTTTAAAAGTGAGCTGCTCACATGCCTAAAGAGAAAGGTATTTGATTAGTGCGTCCCCCCAGTCTTGACGTACGGAGCAGAAATACTTACCTCAACAAAAGCCGCAGCTACCAAACTGAGAGTCACGCAGAGAAGAATGGAGCGGTCCATGTTAGGAATAACTCTGCGAGACAGCCAACGAAGACATCAGCAGAAGAACCGGAGTGACTGACATCATCGAGAAGATAGCCAGACTAAAATGGAGATGGGCAGGATACATAGCCAGAATGACAGATGGGCGATGGACAAAGAGGTTATTGGAATGGAGGCCAAGGGAAGACAAGAGAAGCGTCGGTCGATCACCTACAAGATGGACTGACGATTTGAGAAGACTCAATAAAAACTGGATAAGAGCGGCGCAAGATAGATGGCGTTGGAAACACGAGGAAGAGGCCTATGTTCAGCAGTGGACTCTTGAGGCTGGATGATGAGGATGATGACATATCTCAAATTGGCTTTAGTTTATTTAGTCTGTTTTGTCAAAAGACATGTGGTTTAAACAGGGTGATGCTGCGTGCTACAGAGCTCATGCCACAGCGATTTGAAGGCATGGTTATCTCACGTGGAGGTAATGTAAACTGGAAGCTAATTGGTTTGACTGTTTTTTGTGGAATTTTCAGTTGCGAATAAGTCACAAATGACAACGGCCCTCAAAGTCATCATAACCCATGCCATCAGTCAAATTTAGACTGATTTATGCTTCAGATTTATGGATATATGGAAAATGTTAAATTGACCTATATGCTCCATGAACATTTGGACATTTCGAATGCGCATGTGCACTAGCCAGCGAGGTTGGGGCGAACATTTGAACAATATTACATTCCATATAAAATGACATCGAGAGATCTTTTAAAGCAAAAAGAAATTTCGATGATCTCTTTTAACCTTTGTTTTATTTAATGTTAGAGATTGTAAGCAGTGAATTCATAAAAATAATTTTTATTGTCTTATTTCTAGAAACTCTTTACTTTTTTTTTAATATTTTGCCATCTACTTTGAATCTTTCGATTTATTTGACTATTATGTGGTTACTAATTTCACAAAATGGATTTTCATCACATAAAAGGTGTCTTTACGCCTCTCTTTGATAGTTAATGGATCATTTTGTTTCTCTACAATCCCATATGTACCAGAATCCATAGCAGGGTATTTTTCTTGCTTTCGGATGATTCCGAATAATTTGGGAGTCTTTAGTTTTATGGAAAATCTTAAAAATCTATTTATTTTACCAGTTTCCAATATTTTAAATGAATTTATCTGTGAGGTATTTGACGTATGTAAATTTAACAAGGAACATACAGAGTAATAAATTAGCTTTTAACTGACGTATTTCTTACCCTCTAATCCAATAAAGAATTCTATTTATTTAAAATAATCTTTCAAAATCGCGCCTGTACACAGTTTTTAATAATTACGCCACAAAATCATTATAAAATGTAGTAACAAATACATTTATTCTATTATTTAAATTTATTAATTTAATTTTAACTACGTTCCTAGAAGTAACAGTTGTATAGACTTTTACAATTCCAAAAAGTTTTGTAGTTTCCTAATAATTAGTGACCACTAATGTTATTCGTTTTATTCTAGATATAAGTATAACAAATATAAATTATACAAAAACATACATTATAAAAACATCTATTGTTTATGCATGTTAACTGGTATTTTTCCACTAAAAAATAATATACAGAATATATTTAAATATTATATTTATATGGGATTAAGCCACAATTATTGGTTGCAATGAAAATAATATTTTTAATAGCAGTATTGAATGTTTCGAGTTATACTCCAGAAATAGTTTTCAAAAATATTAAAGAATTCTGAAAAAAAAAATTGTTTAGTTAGTTGTTTGAGGTTATATCACTTCAAAATTGACAGGCTTGGTGTCGATCTTGTAGGCAGCGGCATGTAAGTTGTTGCAAAACAATTGAAAAGCGTGGTGTTCTTACCCTGGGAATATCAAAATTCTGATTATTTTTTTGTGTTATATGTTTGTGTAACCAGTACCTTAATTATGATTAAGTAACGTCGAATTGTGAAAACGTAGATTTGCGTTTTGTGTATTGTGTTGCATATGTATAAGATTAAATGTGATAAATGTGATGTTTTTAGGACCTCCTGCTTCTACGCTATTCTTGGTACCAACAATTTACAATGGAATATAAAGTAAAATAATTTAGAAAGTTGAGAAAAAAAAACAATGTCTTCAGATGTTATAGCTGAATAAGTATATATAAAATACGACAGCAATATAGAATAACAAACTGGTCTTAAAAGAGACTAAAGGAAAAAAAATAGGGACATAAGATCGCACATTTTAAAACAGAATATTAAAAAAAAACAGCTTTAAAAGCACCAAATATAACTGGTGGTGAATATTATGTTGTAAGACAGTAGCCAAAAATGCATAAAATTTGCTTTATAAAATAGCTTGTTGATAAATTAAAATTTTATTTTATTGCTTTTCTTTGGTCGAGTGTCGGTCATTATCACTAAACTTTATACGTTTTACGTTAACGTATAATCAACGTTGTACTCAACATTGCACGTTAATCTTGCACGTTATCATGCAAGGAAGAAAGAGGCGAGAAAAGGCTTGGAAATAAAAAAATTAAATCTTGAGCTCAAAAGTTTTAATTTTCTTCAAATTGTTTTTCTTTTTTGCCAGTAATTCCATGCACTGTAATGCAGTACAAAACTGACAAAATATAATATCTCAAAAATCGTATTCTAAGTTTTAAGACGAGATATTGACTACAATATTTTTTAATTCTCATATATATGTTGTTGTTTTTTATTTGGATTTTTATGTCAAGATAATTGTGAAATTTTATCACTAAATGAGTGCCTGGAGAATTGTAGTTTTTCTCTTTTTTATTTGGTTGTTTATGAATGTATATATTTTCGATGTTCTTGTACGATATAGTTAATATTATTAAACTAGTGCATGCGATGAGGATCAAATCAATTGCTATCTACAGTCATATCTGATTAAATTTTTAAAATAGTTAACTTCTTGCATGAAGTATAATCTGATGCACTTCTGACCTGACATTGTGTTTTTTGACTTGTATATATATATATATATATATATATATATATATATATATATATATATATATATATATATATATATATATATATGTATATGTATATATGTATATACATATATATATATATATATATATATATATATATATATATTACATATATAATATAAATATATATATATACATATATATATATATATATATATATATATATATATATATATATATATATATATATATAATAATAAAAGTCATATATTTGGCAAATTAGTCAAACTTTTCACGTGTGAATCGGAAGCAATAAAACTATATAACAGATATTTCAGTATATCTACTTCGTCAGCCATTCGAGCAGATTCCGATATAAAACAAAAAGTCCAACTAATATCTCCAAAATTTTTCCACTTTCAATGGATCGAGCCCAGGGGTGCCACCTGCTCTGATGCAGGCATCATACGCTCCCAGTGGAGCAATAAAAACGGAGATATGATGTAATGCCCTTTAAGTAATGCCGCTATGTGTGTTATTTCTTTGTCAACATAATCGATTGCTGTCTCCTTTCCAATGATGTATCATACGTTACGATCCGAATAACTGTTTTACCTCTACCTGAAAACACTTTAAAGATATTTTGCTTAATAAAAATCTTACCTTAAAATTTAGTAAAATATATCTTTAGCAATTTTGCAAAAAAATTAATTACTCATTAAGTAGTAAAATTTTGGAATAAGGATATTTGAATCATCCATTTGTAAAATGAATTAGCAATAAATCACCGTATCGAGAACAAAATATAAAATATCAGTTGATAGTTCAGATTTCTTTCCTAGGTGGCGCTAGCAGTTATCGTACTGGACAAACAGTGTGAGTTATCGTCCTCGCCTTCTATATAGATAGATACCTAATAAAACACATTTAAAAATTTATTGTGTTTGATGTTCCTGTAATGGGACAATAAGAAGGTAGAAATAAGACATAGGCAGTAACTCGTAAACAGTTTAACAGAGTATATAATTATATTCTTTTGGTAACAGATTTTAGTATTCTCTGAATAACCTAAAACAATTGTTTTTTCAACCTCATAGAGAAATCACTAAATGATCTTATTAAAATCCGACGGAATTTCCAATATTGCAAAAATACGGCAGAAAATATATATATATATATATATATATATATATATATATTGGATTTGAAACTTCCGCGGGAGCTATAAGTGATTTCAGTTGTTTTCCGGGTTTGACTCCGCGTTATGTAATTTTGGTTTTTAGAAAAACCATTGTTTTGACGACGTTTCGGCAAGGTCACACTTGCCATTGTCAAGTCAGATTAGTTCTGCTTCGTCTTGATGTTTCAGGAGAACTCAGTTTCTCAGTTTCAGGAGAACTCAGTTCTCCTGAAACATCAAGACGAAGCAGAACTAATCTGACTTGACAATGGCAAGTGTGACCTTGCCGAAACGTCGTCAAAACAATGGTTTTTCTAAAAACCAAAATTACATAACGCGGAGTCAAATCTGAAAAACAACTGAAATCATATATATATATATATATATATATATATATATATATATATATATATATATATATACCCTAATAGCACATGTACGTCCAGTGGACGTCCATAGTACGTCCCTCGCGGACTTTAGGGACGTCCCTCGAACGTCCGCTTTGGTCCTATTTACGTCCGTTTTACGTCCTATATTGGTCCGAATGTCGCTGCGCCAAACGTCCTATGGACGTCCATTTTACGTCCCGAGCGGACGTAAAATGGACGTACCGGGACGTTAATTGGACCTTAATCGGACGTCCATAATACATCCAGAGAACTTACTTGACGGACTTTTGTGATATTTTCGGACATCTATTTTAGCGCTCAGGATGTAAATTAGACGTCAACGCCATTGCATAAAGTACTAAAAGTGGTGTCATCCTGTGCATATTAAGAATGTATTTTGGGAAATAAAACTTAAATGTTTAAATAAACTTACATTTATTATTACATTTATTTATATTTATTTATTATTAACAAACGGCACAAATTCACTGTCAATGCAACAAAAATGCAACATTATAGAAATATAAAATAATTTTGTGTAATAAAACATAAATGTTTAAAGGAACTAACATTTACTATTACATATATTTATTTATTATTAACAAATGGAACAAATTCACTGTCAAAATTATACAAAAATGCAACATTATAGAAATATAGACAAAATTACAGATAAAATAAAATATACATGAATAAAATAAATAAGTACACATTTTATAAGTTTCATTTAGCATTTAAGTGCTTCAAATAGTACCTAAAGCTATTGATATGAAAGTTTTAGACCATCTCTATGCAGTGCCGGATTAACACTTTTGCCGCCCATGGGCCAGAGGTCTGCCTGCCGCCCTAGCGGGGGTGCAACACCGGGGGGGGGGGGGTCCGGGCCCCCCCCCGAAAAAAATTGAAATTTAGAGGCAAAATAACGCATTTTGGGACATTTTCCAGCGCTCAACTGTCTCTTGATATTGTAATGGTTTTAGTACCTCTCATGATGAAAACAAGAAACTATGTCCTAAAATTGCGTTTTATTAATTAAAATAAACTATTTGACAAAACTCCGTTAATTACGAAACCATTTTCTACAACCGTGATATTCCATTACTTAAGATTACAATAATAGTAAATAAAATCGTTGTTGATATTATTTTGTGAAACATCATGCAGCTCGTAATTCCCAAACTCAACAATTCTTTTATAGTTTTATGACTATTTTGGCTGAGAATGATTGATTTGGAGTGAAGTGAAAATTCGGCTTCGTTACTCGGCGACGGCTCACCTGTGAATGTGCCCGCAGGCTTTGAGCCATAATCGGTCATTGCTGTCGATTTATGGCAAAAACAGGACAGTTAGGAAGGGGCTAAAATTAGTAAAAGGTGTACAGAGTAAGACTGCAAAATAAATGATAATTTCTGTATTGAATATAGGATAATAACAAATATATACAACATCGAAATATAACTGTTCAGAGCATACAAATCACATATCCAAACAAATAACTTACTCACTAAATTAGCTTTGTTAAAGTAAATATAACTTAAAACTTCTTCTTTCTTGCACGTGCATTGGAAAAATCATCAACAACTGCACTGAAATCGAGTTTTGTTGTCAGTTCATGTTCTATGGCTAAAACAGCCAGGCTGACGAGTCGTTCTTGAGTCACTGTTGAACGCAGATAGTTTTTTACTCTTTTCAAGGTCGAAAACGATCTCTCAGCAGAACAGTTTGTAGCAGGAGTTGTCAAAAACATTTTCAAACCAATAGCCACGTTGGGAAACAAGTCCTGTAGATTTTTTTCTATCAAAAATCTGTACAAGTTTGATAGTGAAAAGTCTTTTTCGGCTCTGAACCTGAAAAGTCAGGTTCAGAGACTGTTAATTGATCTTCAATCTCGTCAACAACAAAAGTTAATTCGGATATAGCTGGTTTGATCTTGTCAGTATCAACACATGACGAAGCTGAAGGTGCTGATGCTGAAGGGGTTGAGGGTGAAGCTGAAGGGGTTGATGCTGAAGCTGAAGGGGTTGATGTTGAAACCGGAGGGGCTGATGCTGAAGCTAAAGGGGTTGATGTTGAAGCTGAAGGGGCTAATGCTGAAGCTGGAGGGGTTGATGTTAAAGCTGAAGGCACTGATGCTGAAGCTGTTGAAGCTGAAGGCGTTAATATGGAACATACTTCTAGTTCTACTTCACAAAATTCTTTGACACTTTCTAAAAGCACTGGTTCTGGTGGCACTGGTAGGTTACTTCTTGTAAAAAATGTATCAAGCTTCGCAGTTTTATTTACAACTTCTGTCAATTTTTTTTTCTTCTCTTCGGCTACTTTTTTGTATTGCCACCCACTGAGCCGTTTGCGTCCATCCATTTGTACAGCTGCTTGTTATAGCATCAATGACATCGGAAGTAAAGGTCTGACTGTAAAAAAAAGAATATCTGTATAATTCAAAACTGTAGTACGATACGACAGGAAAAATGAAGCGAAAAAATGAGGGAAGCGAATTTCCTTCCATTACTTATTCAACTCATTGTGAAACCTATACGTATGGCAACATGCCGAATTACATTGCTTCTCTTACTACCACAAAGTAAAATGGCGAAATATGCAAAATTAAATAGCCACAAAATTTGACAACTTACGGCCTTACGGCCTACACAGCACAGCTCTCACCGTCTCACTACTCCTTACACCAGTGCTAACTGCTGCTGCATAAACTTATCTGAACCTTTAGATGTAAGATCTATATTAACTTACATTACCATTACTATAAACAAATAAATATTTCTTACCTCACAAGTTACAATTTCAAAATGTTACTCCGCTCAAAACAAATTACAAAAACGTTAAACCTAAACAGTTAGACAGACTGCAGTACGTGGAGTTGAGACCAGACAACCGAATGACAATGGCGCGTGGCGGTGATGGAGTTGGTGGGGGGAGGGAAGCGGCAAGGCGACAAGACGCCTGCCATCAGCCAATGCTAGCAACTACTACGATCCCACAACTAAATTTCCCGTGCGTAGCGTACGATACAGACTGCCGCCTCGCCCCTTCGACTCACTTGGATAGAGTGGCGTAGCGTAGTGTACTGCGACACATTACACCGCGCAGAGTGTCGCGTTATAAATAAATAATAAACAATAAAATAGTTTTTTAATATTTAATGCTCAGGTTCACTGGTCTTGATAATCGATAATAAAGCTTTATAATCAATCAAAAATAATTACACTTTTTTTTTCTCAAATCCGCCGCCCCAAAATTTTGCCGCCCTGGGCCGCGGCCCAGTTGGCCCGTGCCTTAATCCGGCCCTGTCTCTATGTGTGAAACATAATTAGTTCTGTGGTAAGGAACATGGAAATGTAAATTCTGACACAGTGAATGGGAAGCAATATGAAAACAAACTAGCTGAAGCAATTCAGTAGATTGGTTATTTTATAAACAAGTTGAAAAATAAAGATTAAAAGGTAACACTTTTGATAAGAGAATCCAGATTCAAGAAATTGATCATATCAGAATAAGAATATGGTCTACACAATTTACAAGAACAGTCGATGCTTGTAGATGAGTCAGTATAAATCTAATCAACATAAAAATGGTTTTTAATGCAATTATAACATAATCAGTGTAAATTAGTTGAAGTTGAACAACTAGACAGTAAGTAAACCACCCTGACCAGTATGAAGCTGATTCTTCAAATTTACTGTCAAAAAATCAGTCAGTAAAGCCTCGACAATTTTAGGAATAGCTGAAAGAATTATAATGGAACGATAATTAGGAATCAATGAGTTAAGGATAAAATCAATAAATAAATTGTGATGAAAAGTGACCCTCAGTCAGAGATTTATAAAAAATAAGCCATACATAAAAAGAATGCACAATTCCCTAAAAATAAGTTAAGATATTATGTCTGGACCAAGACCTTTATTGGTATTAAGACACTGTAAGCATGCGTCACAAATTTTAACAGTTAAAAGAGTGAATATGGCTGTTACTGATATGGGATCTTTGACTACACTTGTCTACACAAGAAAAAGAAGGATTGTGAATACTGCTAAAAAAATTGACAAAATTGTTGAAATTGTGGTTCTTAAAAACAGAACCATTCAACTTCCCTTATCCCTTCCCATTCTGATTTCTCTTACAATTGTGTGGTCAGCAATTAAAAGCAGACAAGTCAATTGTTGAGTTTTAAAGTTGAAATCATAAGTATGAAAAAGATCAATACCTAATATGGAACTTTGTCTGTTTTCTTTCAACAGTAGATTAATTTTTAGGTATTTATTTTTAATATATAAAACAGTCTCAAAAATTGGACTGTTCCTTTGTGTCCATGAACTACACAATTTAATCATTACAAAATTAATCATATTTGCTAATGCAACATGCAAGTTAAATTTTATCTGCCCTCTCTTTAAATATTTCCTCAGATATTTCATTATCAAGTTTCAACTTCCTTCCCCATGGCAACGCTGGTTTTGGAGTTTTTCCAAGCAACATCTGAAAACAAAATTAATGTACATTCATAAATTGAATAAACTAATTTCAGATTTAGTTCATTATACTTTGTTTCTTGTGAATAAATCATAATTCAAAGTAAAATTAAACACACGAATTTCAAGTGCTGTAGTTTTAATGAATCTCACCTGAATTAGAAGAATACCAACATAACGATTGGTATTTATTTCTAATGACCAAATGAGCAGTAATTACACTTTTATACGTAAAAAATAAAAATAACTGTATAAATAAAATATATGGCCAACAACAAACCTTTATCTCATAAGCTAGCTGTAGTTCTTAAAGCAATCTCATAGCCAGACCTGAACATTTATGAATTGGTAAAATTTGCCATCTAAATTACATATAAGGCACAGCACAACAATATGCTTAATCAGCTGTATGTGGCCACTTAAGTGATAGTGTAAATTCTTAAATGCACCTTAAATTGATTTATGTTTATAAGTTACAAACCTTTTAAAATCAGAGCTATATGTGTGTCATCAAAAACTTTATATTGCTTTTTCCCTAGCCAACTATCTTTTCCTTGAATTTTATTCCAGATCAGCTTCTTATGGCTTCTCCTAACAAATTCATTTATGGTCTCCTCGCCAATTTTGGAAAGCTCATTATCCTAAAATATAAATCAACATGTAACAGTAATCTAACTACCCCACAAACTTGATCATCCATGCTTAATTATTTTAGCTTAAACTATCTAATAAAAAAACAGCCTCTGTTACAAAATCAAACATTCATTTGCAAATTTTGGTTTCTCATAACCATGGTAAATGCCTATTAAATCTACAATTTTAGGATATATAAACAAGATAGGATATGACTGACTACTAAAACTCTTTTTTTAGTGGGATTCCATCAAAATGTACACAAATTTCTATAACATTGTTTTTTTGTGAAGATAAAAATACCATTGAAATTTGAATCATATGGATCAGAGTATTTGTTCTCTGGGTGAAGCAAAGCAAGAAGGGTTCTAGCATTTGAACTCAAATGAGAAAGGTCAGGAACTTCTTTATGAATTTTTAATAAATCACCTACATAAGGGATAGGACAAACCTCGATGCCACATGCACTTTTTAGAGCCACACAAGATCGAGAGGAGTATGCCATAATTGTTGTTAACATCCACTAATTAGATAGGGCACCATAAAAAGAAGAATAAATCACCTAGTATTAAAGGACAAAGTCCAGTTGAATAACTTATTAGAAAAATTAAAAACATCTCGATAAGGTTCTCCAGAATTCTCGTTACAACCATTTCTTCAGTTTCATTGAAAGAAGAGCTTTGTAAAGGATCACCGGAATGGTCGTCCACGTGGGAATTTGCATTATTTTAGGTACTTAACATGTTAATAAAAAGTTTAAATCGGAAGTATTGTAACCTGAACTATTTGAACTGAATGATCAGTCAGGGATTCCGAATAAAAGTTTGAAGGAGATGGAATATCGAGGTTATTAATATTTTCAACAATATTCTCTACGTTTTTCGTAACCTTCCTCTGTTGATGACGCTTAGAAACAAATCGTTTTCTTTTAAACATAATTAATAAGTAAAAATTACACTTACCTTTAAAATAAAACCAATTTCTGAAGTATAACCTAACACGTGGTACCAAACCTTTAACAATATACTATAACCACAACACAAAGCCAAGCATCAAAAAACCAATGCACTGTAGACTGCTTAAATAGAATTCTTTTATTTCATTTATTAAAGCATTAATAATATAAATATAATTAAACTGTGCCATTTGTTTAACTAGGTATGACAGACAATGACATTAGACATTATCATCATTATTTTGTTCAGCCTGGTTCAGCCAGAGTTATACTACCACTTGTTCATCTTTGAAAAATGATTTCAAGATTCATCTTGTTGATAAAAATCATATTTTTACTTATTAGAATTAGCAAACATATATCATCGTGATAACTAGAATAATAAAACAATTGTAACGAATTATCTAGAAATAAAAGATTTTTACACTTTACCTAAAAACAAAAACATGTTTTGGATATACTAAACTATACAATTTTTAATTAATCATGATTTAACCTATTCGCTTTTAATTATTTTATTAACGCAAATAATTTTTTATTTTATTAAAATATTTGCTATTTGATCCCATAATTGGTAAATATCAGATGTCCAGAAAACGTCCGAGTATGGACGTCCATGGAACGTCCGGGTACGGACGTCCAGAGAACGTCCATATTTAGTCCACCCAAAGTACGTCCCACTTCGTACGTCCATAGTACGTCCATTTTACGTCCAGGGACGTCCGGACCAAAACTGGACGTATATTGGACGTCCATAGGACGTCGTGTGTTACTAGGGTATATATATATATATATATATATATATATATATATATATATATATATATATATATATATATATATATACCCCTTATAACGATAACAATATTTTTATGGCATAACAATGGTCTTTATACAGGCTATTCAAAGCAGAAAAGTTATAAATACCGATACCCTTTTGTCTCAGTTTTGTACAAGAATTTATAAAAATAATTTAACTACCCCGACAAATTTTAAATATACTTATAAAATGCAAATAAGCATACCTTAAGAGTTTAAGCCAGAATTGCACATACACTTAATACATGTCTACAGAAATATGTCTAATTTTTCGAATAAGATCATCATTATCATTATCAATAAATTCGTCATTTCTCAAAGAAATTATATTTGGCTCTACTGTTTTTTATTAGGTATATTGAGTTTAAAAAAAAATTTCAACTATGGCATATATTATAGTTTTCTGTAAATTTTCGAATAGAATTGTTGGTATTATGTCATTTAGAAGTTAAGCAATATGTTCATAATAAACAATATCTTAAATGTGGTATTATTTCTTACGACTACAGCTCCGATTTATAGGCAACAAAAATTGAAGGAATATGCGCCGATATAGGCAAAGATTTTTTTTAAGAGAGAAATCTTAACGTGTAGGCCAATAACGTATTATTTATTATAAAAAAAAGGAATTAACTTAGTATTTACTTAAAACAAATATATTTACAAAACATATTTTAGAAACATAATTAATTAATAACTAAATAATTTTTTTTTGTTATTTTAATAACGCATCAACCACGCAGGGTCATTAGCATATTTAGATCAATATGACATTTGATACAATTAGCGTATATACATTAGTTTACAATAATAATAATAATGTGTATGTGTATTATAATGTATGTTTTAGATCTTTTGAAGAAGTTGACAGTCTTTAAGATAAGAAAATATTTTTTTGGGTATCTGTATTTCCCTATTTTCTTCTAGAGCATCTCTTAGGGAGTTGGGTATGCTATATTTGAGTCTTTCACTGTTATATTTGGGACATTGTATTAAAAAATGTTTTACCGTGAGAACACTGTTGCACTCTTCACACACTGGTTTATTTTTGCGCTGTAATAAATAGGTAATCATGAGTAAGTCGTGTATAGCCGATACGGAGACATTGTTAATTAGTAACTAAACATTATAACATTTTTTAATATTTTCGACCTTAAAACTATTTCTTCGGTTAGTTAAAATTCATTTATACATTAAAAATGAAAGTTCTACATCGACATATGTAATTGGGGCATTTGTTAGGGCGGATAATAAATCTGGATCAATTTGTAATTCCTCGAAAAATGTCCCACATAAAAATTAGCAACACAATATGAAAACAAAAAACTTCATTCTTGTTAAAAAAATTTAATTTTTAAAAAAGCTAATTAACTATTTCTTCAAAGTGCCGATAAAGTTACTCGCATAAAGTTACTTCTTGTCCTTCTAATAAGCTAAACTATTAAGGTATAATTTTATTGTTATTAATATATTAATTATAATGCAAGTTTCTGCTATAATTTAAAATTTCTTAATACTTCTTTTTGCTTTTAAATAAAAAGCATAAATAAAAATTTATAATAAAAATAAAAATTAAAAAAATAAATATATTGAAAGACCCAAAATAAAAACAAATTGACCTGCACGACCTGCAAAAAAATAACGCATTTTTCGAAAAAAAAAAAAAAAATACATTTTTAGGTTATGTGTACTCAACCTACTGGACTGTAAAAAATAGTTAAGTTTTTTAAAAACCTCAGCTATGCATGGGAATATTAATACAACGAAATTTTAACGGAAGTATCTGAATAAAATATAAACGTCAAATAGGCACTTACAACATACAGAAGTACACAAATATACGTGGCAAAATAGTACAAGAAAAAAAAAACGATTATTGCTTACATAGTAGCCAAATAATCATAATATTCAAGAAATTTCAAAACGCAAAAGTGCTTATGGCACCGAAATATATCTGCGATCCGTACGTACTGTAGAAATGAATTGCATACGTTATACACTTTTTATTTAACTGAACTATAATAAAATTAACATTTGAAACATTAAATAAACTGAAATGAAATGGACTGTATAATTTTCGAACTGGCTTCTTCGATGGTCGCTAGCTAAGAGGGCGACTTGTTAAAGCCGACTCCGCATGGTCGGCCGGAACACCACGTTGCCACGTTGATTCAAGTTTTCACCATATTCCCCGCCTTGAACAGTTGGTTCAATAATACTGGTAGAGGACATATTTTAGTTACAGCTCTTTTTAAAGTTCCTTTCGACGTCTTCACTGTAACGACTCGTACTACGCCGTCTGGACCTGGGTGAACTTCACTGATTCGTCCTAAAATCCATTGACATGGAGGAACATTCTCATTTCTGATGGTCACCAATGTACCACATTCCAAATTGGGTACCTTTTGTTTGCCCTTATATCTGCTTTGAAGGCTGGAAAGGTAGGAAGTAGACCATTGCTTCCAAAAACTTTGCTGCAATTGTTGAAGCAGCTGAAATCTTGTTAACTGGTTCAGTTTTACCGTTTCACCAAAAGCTGGATCAGGAACAGCAGTATGTGATCTTCCAATCAAGAAGTGAGATGGGGTTAAGGGTGAAAAGTCATTAGGGTCTGAGGACATAGGGTAAAGGGGACGGGAATTTACCGTAGCCTCAATTTGTGTTAGTATCGTTACAAATTCTTCATACGTTAATAAAACATTTTTAATTGTCCTTAGTAAATGATGTTTTACACTTTTAATGTTAGATTCCCACAATCCTCCAAATGACGGAGAATTCGACGGAATAAAATGCCATTGAATATTTTTATTTGTGAAAAAATTTGAAAATGTATCATAAGAGGTAGACAAAAACTTAAATAATATATTTAACTCATTTTTTGCACCTACAAAATTAGTCCCATTATCCGAATATATGTGAGATGGTTTACCTCTGCGAGCAACAAATCTTCGAAATGTTGCGATAAATGCTTCAGACGTAAGAGCAGTGACTAATTCTAAATGAACTGCCTTTGTACTGAAACAAATGAACAAACAGATGTATGCTTTATACGTTTTACAACCACGACCTTTGCGATCTTTAAGGACAAAGGGTCCTGCATAATCAACACCGGTGTGATCAAATGGAAATGAAATATTTACTCTAGATTGAGGTAAATCGGCCATGAATGGAGTAATTTGAGTTGGTTTAAATTTGTGACATGTTATGCAATTTCTAACAACAGATTTTACTGCATTCATGCCTCCTGTTGGCCAATATTGCTGCCTTATAGTATACAATAATAATTGTGGACCTGCATGAAATAAATTTAAATGTTCATCCTCAATTAGCAACTGAGTAAGCCGATGCTTACCATCTAATAAAAAAGGATGTTTGTGATTATACTCTAACCCAGAGTGGGTTAATCGACCACCTACTCGTAACAAATTATTACCATCAATAAATGGCGACAAAGCTAAGAGTTTGTGATTTCGTTTGACTTCTTTATTAGCTTTGATTAATTGTATTTCTTCCTGAAAACATTCATTTTGAGCTAATTTAATTAAACTTAATCGACCTTTTTCTAATTCATCTTGTGATAAAAAGGGGATGTACTGATTTTTGCGAGAGACATGATTGCTGGATGTTGCATCTGGTAGTTTTCTATTTTTGCTAGAATTAAGTAGGTTCCTTAAGTACCTTAAACAATAACTGTGGACTCGCAACAGTTTACGAAAAGTAGAAAATTTATTAAAAATAATAAATTGATCTGTTCTTGAAATTAAGGAGATTGGTTTTTGTTTGATTTCTGGAATAATAATAGAATCTGACTGTTTAAATGGTGGAGGAATAAAAGAGCAATCCAGTAAAAATATAGGACCATTCCACCAAAGACGTTGATTAAGTAACTCATGGGGATAAGAGCCTCTTGAAGCAATATCAGCTGGGTTATCCTTTGATGCAACATAATGCCATGAACGACTTTTTGAGAGACGCTGAATTTCACTAACTCTATTGCCTACAAACACTTGAAGATTACTTGGATCTGCGTGTAACCAATGTAACACAATTTGTGAATCACACCAATAAATTGGAAGTATAGAAACCCCTATTGCGTCTATAACTGATTTCATTAATTTTGCCAATAATACAGCTCCACATAATTCTAATCGTGGAATTGTAAGTAGTTTTATAGGAGACACCTTGGTTTTTGAACATAATAAACGAACTGTAATGTTTCCAGAATTATCGAAGCACCTGATATACACAACTGCGCTGTAAGCATTGAACGATGCATCGCTAAATCCGTGTATCTCGTATCGTTGATGCGATTCGGTTAAAATAAATCTGTTCAATTGAAATTGATTTATCAAATGTAATTTGGACTTGAATCGATTCCAGTCCTCTACTAATTCTGTGGGAATCTGATCATCCCAATTCAGTTTTTGTTTCCATAACTTTTGTAATAATATTTTGACTAAAATAATACATGGACTGATAAGTCCTAACGGATCATAAACCTTTGCAATCTCTGACAAGATCTGTCTTTTTGTATTTATTGTTTTTTGTTGTTCTGGAAGATTGTAACATAAAATATCGAGTTTAGGAATCCATTGTATTCCTAGTGTCTTTACAGGATCTGAATTTCCCAAGTTTAAGACGCTAAGTTCATCGGCATTGTTCTTTAAATGTTCTATAATGACAGGATCATTGGAAACCCATTTGCGTAAATTAAAACCACTTGACTGCAGTATATTAGAAATGTTTCTGCAGGTTTGTTTCGCAACATCACAATCATCAAAACCTGTAATCAAATCATCGACATAAAAATCCTCATGAATTAATTTGGATTCTAATGGAAAATTATCTTGACAATCATAAGAAATTTGTCTTAAACATCTCATTGCGAGATATGGAGCACTCGAGGTACCGTATGTCACGGTATTTAAGGTCATAATTGAAAGAGGATGATGTACATCTTCTCTCCAAAATATTTTTTGTAAATGTCTATCATCTGGATGGACATCAATACACCGATACATCTTTTCGATGTCTGAAATAACTACATATTTATGAAACCGAAACCTTAACAATATTGCAAAAATATCATTTTGAATAGCTGGTCCTGCGTACTGAATAGAATTAAGAGACTTACCAGTTGTTGTATTAGCAGAACCATTGAAAACAACCCTTAATCGTGTACTAAGGCTTTCATTGCGGAGCACCCCGTGATGAGGTAGAAAATATGAACAAATGTTGTCATCGAAATATGTGTCAATTGACATATGGTTAAGTGCCTGGTATTCTTGCATAAATGAAACATAAAGATTCTTTAATTGAAGATCTTTTTCAAATTGTCTTTCAAGATTTAGAAATCTCCTCACAGCTAAGTCTTTTGAATCTCCTAACTGTTCTCTACTTTCTTTTAATGGAATCTTGACAATAAATTTACCAGTTGAATCTTTAGAATATGTATTCTTGAAATGTTCTTCACATATGTTGTCCTCTTGAGAAATTAACTTTGTATTTGAAACTTCTTCTATTGACCAAAATTTTTCAAGATCCTTCTGTACTTGATCATTCTGTACAAAAAAACATTGGACCTTATCGACATTTTGTGACCACAACCCGGCAACTACATAACCAAAACATGTGTTTTGTAAGACAGGAAGATTTTTACCCAGAGAAATTTTTCCATTTCGAAGTATATCCCAGAATAAATCGGAACCAATAAGCATATCAACTGATTGTGATCTATGAAACGAAGGATCTGCCAAAGAAATGTTTTTAGGAATATTTAATTTAGAACCTTCAATGTTATAAATAGGTAAATTTTCTGTAATTTTAGGTAGGACAAAACATGTTAAATTGAAGATATCTGAATCATAAGTAGATCCAATAGAAACATTGCATTTATAACGTAGGGTGGAAGTGACACGATTGATCCCCACAATTGAAAGATTTGCATCTATTTGCTTTAGGTTAAGTTTTTTGCATAATTTTTCTGTTAGAAATGAAGTCTGGCTACCACTGTCAAGAACAGTTCTTACCTGATGAACTTGACCATTATCATCCCATATATTAATGATGGCAGTAGACAGTAAAACATATGTATTATTAGTTTTTGAGAAATTAGACACAGCTAGCTCTGTCGCGTTATTTGATTCATGACAATTGGTGCCATTATTTGTTACTTGTAATGACTGAGCTTGAGCTGCTCGCATATTTGAATTTGTAATGTGATTAATTGAATAAGTTCCTTGATCCTGATAATGATGCAACAGGGTATTATGTTTACCTTTACAAACTTTACAGGACCCATGACTGCAATCTTTACTAAAATGTCCCTTGCATAGGCAATTTGTGCATAATTTCATACCTTTAATCCTTGTCCATCTTTGAGAAACACTTAATTGTAAAAATTGAGGACAATAGTAAATAAGATGATCACTTTGACATAAATGACATATTTTCTTTGCATTAGAAAGATTATTTGACACTAAAGATACATGTTTTTTAAATGGTTTTCTCTGTTGAGAACTTTGTTGAACTTGAGAGTTGACATTTATTCCCCTCTCTTCAAGCTTTTCTAATTGATTTGCTTTGTTATCTAGAAATTTAAATAAATCATTGACTTCTGGTAAAGTATCTTTATCGTATTTTTGCTCCCATTCTTTTAAAGTAACTTTGTCTAATTTGTCTGAAATAATATGAATCAACATAGCACTAGATAATGGATTTTCATAAGACAAGTTTAAATTCTTTAAAACAAGCAAATGTTGATTAACTGTATCTACTAATTCTCTTACAGCACTAGCACTTTCTTGTGTGACTGATTTTAAATTAAATAACGATTTAATATGACTATTGACAAGCAAATGAGGATTGTCAAACCGTTTGCATAAAGCCTGCCATGCTAAAATATAATTTTGTTTAGAAAATTCTAAATGCTTAACAATTTGTTGCACTTCTGTGCCTAAAGAAGTTCGTAAATAATGGAATTTTTGAATGTCATTCAATGAAGAGTTTTGATGAACTAATAACTCAAATGTTTCTTTAAATTCTATCCATTTGCAAAACTCTCCATTAAAGGAAGGAATTGTGACTGGAGGAAGCTTGACAAATTCTACTTTATTTTCAAATAACTCGCTGTGAGTTGTATTATTTGTTTCAGAACTAATTATAACATTTAATTTGGATACCAAACATAAAGCACTTGCTGTGTAAGTTGCATGGTCGTTTGTAAAGTTAATTCGTTCAGCATATTCATTTTCTAATTGATCATCATCACATTCTTGTTCAATGTCGGTTTGTAAATCATTAAACTCATCATATAATGAACCTAATTTTGCAGATCTTTGTTGTAAATCAAAAATGATTGTCTGTTCTATATGTTCACTATCATCGTATAGTTTTTGAATTTTGTTGAAAAATGAAATAAAACATGTCAATTGCTGTTTAATCGAACCTCGTTTACGTCTTAGTTTTTTAAGATCAGCCATTATGTAAAATAAATTGAAATAAAATCTACTGTGAGATTTCTAACATTAAATGCATAAATGAAAACATAAATTTCACACTTTCAAAGTAATAAAAAACTTGTTTTTACGTTAAAATGAACGTGCATACATATATTGTAAAGCTTTTAATAAACTCTTGCAATCATTAAATAAAAAAGCTTTAATAAAACAATGAAAAGAACCAAGTTTTTAAATTACTTATTAGTCCGTAATGAAAATAATAATTAATTTTTTGAATCCTGCATAAATATTTTAAAATCGGATATGTTAAACTAATCGGCAACGCTGTATAAATATACTTGATATGAACCGAGATTTTAACCGTATTGAAAACCGGTTAAACATTAAATTTCGGCTACGGGTAGGGTTTTAGATAGGTAAAGAAACACGTTTTGTAAATTTATGAGGTTAGGAAATTGAATAATGAAATAGGACTCACTTGTTTTTGCATCAAAATTATTGTAATCTTCTTTCCATCTGGATCGTACGGACCAAACTTTATGTAGAAATGAATTGCATACGTTATACACTTTTTATTTAACTGAACTATAATAAAATTAACATTTGAAACATTAAATAAACTGAAATGAAATGGACTGTATAATTTTCGAACTGGCTTCTTCGATGGTCGCTAGCTAAGAGGGCGACTTGTTAAAGCCGACTCCGCATGGTCGGCCGGAACACCACGTTGCCACGTTGATTCAAGTTTTCACCACGTACTTAATGCAAAAACACGTCTATATAAAAAAACTAAAATCATAAAAGAACCAGAGGAATACAACCTTATGTTCTAATAATTTTCAATTTTTAAGATTAAGCATATATTAACAGTATTGGTTACATATCTGTTGCATGATGACGTTGGATATGTATCCTCGCATTTTTTTAATTAGAATGCTTTCTCCTGTAGCTAATTTTTTAAAAACTTTTTTGATTATTATTAGTTGAAGCAGTTGCTATCCATTATATTTCAGAACATGATGCATAAAGACTATTTTTTAATTTCTTGTATTTTATTTAAGATAATAAAAAAAACTGTACAAACTAATGTAAAATATTCAATACTATTTAAGTTTGGTTGATATCTCGTATATTGCAAAACAGTTGCTAAATGTATCGTGATTAGCAACTTTCTTATGCCATTTTAGTTAGCACTTATTAAACAAAATAAAATGTAAATATTTAACAATCACTCTCACTTTTTTTTTAATTCCTTAAAACGTGTGATTAACTAACAAATTAGTATCATTAAGACTTAAAGAATTATGGCCTATTGAACAGTAAAATTACTCAAGATATATATATATATATATATATATATATATATAAAGTCAGAAAAAATATTATTCAACGAAGGAGTTAATGTCGGAATTAATGTTTGATGTATAAAATGACGAAATACGAACGCACTGAAGAAAATAAAAATACATAAAGCGCCGGGAGAAGATAATATCGTTATAAAAGCCGTAAAGATTGAAGGTGACAGCCTTTTAGAGAATATAAAGAAATTGTTCAAATTATGTCTGCCTAAAAGTAAAATATCTCAGATAGCCACAGTGCATTTGCCATTTTATTACACAAAAAGAGCGATTTAATAGACCTCAAAAATTACCGACCTATAAGCCTGTTAAATCATCTCTATAAAGTTATTCACAAAAATAATTACAAATAGACTAGAAATAAAATTTGATTTTTACCAACCTAGGGAAAAGGTAGGAAGGTAGGTTTTAGGAAAAACTTTGGCATCAACGACTACTTCGACTGCATAAAAGGGATTATAGAAGAATACATCGAATGCAACCGACCATTGGTCCTAGCTTTCGTCTTCTTCTTAGAGTGCCGTCTCCCTACGCAGGTTGGCAATCATAATGGCTGTTTTTATTTTAGAACTTGCTGCTCTAAACAAATCAATCGATCTGCATTGGTACCAATCACGTAGATTCTTTAACCATGAGTTCTGCGTTCGGCCAACAGATCTTCTTCCTTGAATCTTTCCCTGTATTATCAGTCTCAAAATTTCATATTTTGGTCCCCTCATCACGTGGCCTAGGTATTCCAGTTTTCTGGTTTGTATAGTGGTGATTAGTTCTGTTTCTTTACCAACCCTCTCCAGTACTTCTTTATTTGTAATTCTATCAGTCCATGATATTTTCAATAATCTGCGGTATAACCAGAGTTCGAAGACCTCGATTCTTTTTAAATTACATTTTTTAATGTCCAAGTCTCAGCTCCATATAATAATATTGATAATATATAACAGCGAATGGTACGTAGTCTGATCTCCAAATTTAGATTTTTGCACCTTAGGAGTGGCTTCATTCGTATAAATGCTGATCTGGCAATCTCTATTCGTCTGTTTATTTCTACAGTATGATCATTGGTTTCATTGATCAAAGTTTCCAAATACTGATATTTTTCTACTTGTTCTATCACGTTACCATTTATTGTCAGTAGGTGATGTATACTTTGTGGCCTTTTTGTAATCAGCATGTACTTCGTTTTTTTGGCGTTTATAGTAATTTCCATCTCAGCACTATTTATACTCAAGCTTTCGATAAGATGTTGTAGATCCTCTATACTCATTGCTATGGTAACAGTGTCGTCTGCATATCTTAAATTATTAATTAATTTTCCGTTAACGGTGACTCCCGCTTCGATATTATTGAGCGTGTTTTGGAAAATTTCTTCAGAATATAAGTTAAACAAAAGTGGTGATAACACACATCCCTGTCTAACTCCTCTACAGATCCTCATTTCTTCTGAGTGGTGCCCATCAATTTGAACTATGGCACTTTGGTTCCAATATAATGTTTGCACTATATTTATGATTTTACTGTCAATGCGCTTGTACATAGCTTTCGTAGACTTTCTTAAAGCATTTGATAGGATAGAAATTAACATCGTAATGAGAGTATTGGAGGAAAGCCGCATAGATTGTCGTTACTTCAAATTGATCATGAATATATACAATAATGCAACCATGACCCTAAGACTACACAAAGATACAAAATGTATAAAAGTCCAACGAGGAATCATCCAAGGAGAAACGTTATCTTCCAAGCTTATTACGGCAGTTCTGGAACATGTATAAAAAAATTGGAGTGAGAGGTCAAAGAAATCAATGTCGGCGGCTAAATGCTCTTTCGCCTACGATTTGCAGACGATATTGTTTTGATAACAGTTCTAATTATGGCGGGAGTGCCGCACAGAAGTGTGCTCGGTCCAGTTCTCTACTTGTTAAACAGCTTACAAATTGCCTTTATCTACAACAACGTTTTATAATAAATGGTTTGTTATACTAAAAGCACTATTCTGATAGTAAACAAAAATCAAATGAGACATATCATTCTCACAAATTCCTTCAGCTCAATATTGGCAAAATAACACTGCATTCGAAGGTAACGAGGATGTAGACCAAATAACAAAAACTGCATCCGTTAACCCAAATGCAGAAGAAAATATGAAATCTCTAGACACCGACATAAAAGAACATTTTAAAGAAAAGACTATTACAGTGTGGCGGGATACATAGATACACTGCCCCTGAAAGACCTTCTCCTCTCCTGTATTCCAATATTCAATTCTGGCTCTCGATAAATTATCACACAATCATAATCATAAGCATTGGTTTTATATAAAGAAATCCATATAAATCAGTTGTCTAAAAATTGATCCAGCAAGAAAACCGCTCCTTAATGGATCCAATGATCAGAAAAAAGAGCAATATCCTGAACAAGGTTTCATGATAACATCAATGAAGACATGCAAAATATGGGAAGATGTGCTTAACGAAGGAAGGCAATGGATATTGATGAATGGAGAAAAATTCTTAAGTAGGCTAGAATCCACACAGCCACAAATCCACACACAACGAATTTGAACAATAACCATTTATACTTAAACTAACAATAATGTTTAAAGAACTCAACAGGATTATTTTGAGCTTGAGAAAATGTTATTATAAGGTTTAAGGTATAAGGTTTTATTTTTATTTTTCGCCAAGATAACGATATTCTTAACAGCTAATACACGCGTGAACCACTCGATTCAAATTATAGTTAATATTAATATACGTTATCTTCATTTTTAAACTTTTTTTCATACGCTAATAGTATAGGTCACAATAAAGAAAATGAGCCCTAAATTATTCAGATTCGGTTGGTCAAATTATCTGGACCAGCTTTAGAAATTTGATCTTTTTTTTTTTTTAATAAAAAAAAAATTAATTTCGAAAAAATTATTTAATTAATCTGGCTCATCTATTGCACACAATTAAAATACAGTAAGACCCATTCAGGAATATTTAAAAAATTTATTAAATAATAAAAAAGTTATGAAATATGTAAACACGTGATTTTGTTGTTAATTTTGCAATAGCCTTTTTGTTTATTACTGTTTTTATTTAGCATATCTTGTTTTATATATCTTTTTTTTTGTCTGAAAAAGTTGTCTGTTGACGCCAAATCTATAAAAAGACAAGTTTTTAAATTATGAGCAAAATATGTGGTTTCACTTTTTGATTGTTTATTTAAAAATACTTCTACTAAAAAATGGATGAATCCCTAAATGGGAGTATATTTGTAATATCTGATACAACACATTTTAACTTTTAAATCTGTTTATACAGTTGTGCTAAGTAGAAACCTAACTTAATTCTCCTTTATTACGATCTTGAAAAAATGAAGATAACGTATGTATATAATATATTAACTACAATTTATATCGAAATAAAAATATCAATATATTGGCCAAAAATAAACCTACGAACATTTTTCCATGCTCAAAAACGATTTAAATTTTTTGCTTGATTTTTTTAACTAAAATTTACAGTTTTTTTAATTACAATTTAAAACGGATATAAACTTGAGCATAATTTAATAAAAATTAAAGTGATTTCACAAATTTTGTCTAATAGTCTATAACTTAAGATTTAAAATGAGATTTTGTAAAGCTCATTTACATGTAAAGAAGCTAAGTAACGATCCAAAAAGGAATTCCAAAAGGAACAAATTTGAATACAAAAATTCTCTAGCTCTTTTAATTTACGAACTAGAGACTTGTAAACAACTAAATTGTTTATTACAAGTTTTTACCAGTCAAATCGAAATTCCCCTCGAAATTTGTAATCAGCAGCCAAAAATACATAAAAAATTAAAACTGGCCCCTATACTACTATTCATGCGTCATGTAAAGAAACTTTTTTATCGAGGAAGTTATTTTCTTGTTTACTAGCCAATTTGTTTTGACATTTTTAGTTAATTATGTCCATATTAAATAGTTTCAAATAAGTTAGTTATATCATCGTTTATCGAGCGTTAAATATAAATATATATATATATATATATATATATATATATATATATATATATATATATATATATATATATATATATATATATATATATATATATCCCGTTTATAGCGTAATCCGCCTTTGGGTTCCCGTTCGCCAAGCCTGTCTATTCTGCCAGTCTTCTTCAAATAGATTTCTTGCTGACATGGCTTTTGAAATTCCTTGCATCCATGTTGTTGGTGGTCGTCCTCGTTTTCTTTTCTCTGGTGGTACCCATTCTAATATCTTTTTGGTAGTCTTTCTTCCCCCATACGTCTAACATGTCCGTACCATGTCAGTTGTTGTTTTTCGATGTCTTCTATAATTGATCTTTGTACATTCATTTGATTTCTTATGTCCTCATTTCTCACATGTTCTAATCGAGACTTTCCCGCTGCTCTCCTCCAAAAATCCATTTCAACTGGCAAGAGGGTACCTTTAAGTTTTTGTGATAACTGCCATACTTCTGAGCCATACACGATTACTAGTTTCAATATTGTGTTATATATTCTTTTTTTCGTTTCCGGTCTTATATTTTTCTGCCATAGTACTGAATTCAATGCACCTATAACTCGTTTCCCTTTGGTTATTCTGTCTTTTATGGCTTCATCAGTTCTTCCTGTCTTTGTTAGTTTTACCCCCAAATATATACATTGATCGCATTTCTTAATTTTCCCGTCTTCTAAGTCGAGGTCATCTGCAGTATTTTCTCCTCCTATGCAAAGATATTGCGTTTTTTGTAAATTTACTTCGAGGCCCCATTTTTTGAACTCTTCCATTAGTTTTCTAGCCATATACTCTAGGTCTTCCTTGTCTTGGGCAATAACTACCTGGTCATCTGCATAATGCAGCGTGTATAACGTTTCATCCCCAATAGACAGCCCCATCCCTTTACACTTCTTTTTCCATTGCCTGAGTGCTTCGTCGATATATATATATATATATATATATATATATATATATATATATATATATAAATAGTATGGGAGATAAACAACAACCTTGCTTCAGTCCTATTGTTACCTGAAAACCATTAGTAACCTTATTTCCTATTTTAACTTTTGATATTGTGTTGTTATATAGATCTTTAATAGCGTCGATTAGTGAAACGCTGATACTGGTTTTCTCCAATACTTCCCACAATTTCGCAACAGGCACGGTGTCATATGCTTTTGTTAAATCGACTAAAAGTAAATGCTCTTCTCGAGATCTCAGTGTTCTTTTCTCGAGTATTTGGGATAAGCAAAAAATACTATCTATTGTGGATCGTCCCGCTCTGAATCCGTTTTGTTCTTCTGATTCAAAAGGACGGTATTCTTCGCATATGCGTTCTTTTATAATTCTCGTAACAGTTATACCCCGATAGTTATTGCAATCTTCCTTATTTTCTTTTTTATGGATAGATGTAATCCATCCTTCTTTCCAACTTTGTGGCACTGGTTCTCCGTGCAAGTGCCTATTGAAAACTTCTGTTAGTATCTCGAATAGTTTGTTTCTTCCATTTTTTATTAACTCTGCATATATCCCCTCTGGGCCCGGAGCACGTCCATTTTTCAACAATGATATAGCTTTTTTAGTTTCTTCGATGTTAATTGTTGGAGGCTCTCCTTGAATCAGGATTTCATTTTGTTCTATGTTTTTGAATTCCGGTCTTTCTTCTACTAACAGTGTTTTATAGTGTTTTTCCCATTTTTCGGGTTCTATGGAGTGTATGGCTATTTGTTCTGTTCTGTTGGATCTGATGTTTTTTTATAAATCTCCAGGATTCTCTTGATTTGCGGCCGCCAATATACGTATCTAATTCCTGACATTTTCTCTCCCAGCTTTGATTTTTTGACTCTATTATCGTGGATTTAAATTTATTTACCATTTCTCTATATTCTCTTTTGTGTTCTTGATCCTTTGTTCCCAGCCATCTGTGATATAATTTTTGCTTTTGATCTTTCATTTCCTGTAGTTCATCATTCCACCAATTATTTGTCTTTCTGAGTTTGTTTACTCTTATTCCTAATGCTTCTTTGGCCGCTTGATGTATTCCTTTTCTTATTATGCTATGTAACTCTTCTGTTGTTTTATGTTTAAATTCCTGTGGTAGTTGTTGCTCCAATCTTTTTTTATACAATTCTCTAGTACTATCGTTGTCTAAACTTGTTAGATTATACTGCAGTTGTTCACCTTCTGCTGAGTGATTTTCATTTAGATTTTTGTTTTGTTGGTGTTTACCGTTTCCGCTTAGCGGTAGTATCATTTTAGCTTTTACTAGATGGTGGTCACTTCAACATTCGGCTCCTCGAAATACTCTTACGTCATGCACTTTTATTTTAGATTTTTGTTTCATTATTAGGTAATCAATTACTGATCTTAAGTTTCTTGTAGGCGTTAAATACATTTGAAAATAAATATAAGCTTACCTACTTGATATCTGAACAAAGGGTATTTAAATTGGAGAAATTTGCGCTTA
Source organism: Diabrotica balteata (assembly GCA_918026665.1). Classification (NCBI taxonomy): domain Eukaryota; kingdom Metazoa; phylum Arthropoda; class Insecta; order Coleoptera; family Chrysomelidae; genus Diabrotica; species Diabrotica balteata. The sequence goes on from OU898282.1 coordinate 63,241,852, forward strand.
CATAGGAAGAAGTTTATTGTTGATTCAAATGGAAGAGTCTTTATTATTCATTACGTACCGGCACGGCCTAAAGTATCGTTAACTTCAGGGACAGGAACTCTAACAAAAAGTAATGAAAACATGTTAGGATGTGAAAACTACTAAGGCGAAGCTTTGGAGCTGTAAACTACAAGGGAGTGTGGAGAAGACGATAACAATTTCAAACTTTATAGAATATACCAGGAACCAAATCTCGTAAAATACATTAATATATGACATCTGAAGTGGGTAGGGCATGTATTTCGAATAAAAAACTAATCCATCTAGAAAAACACTCCTTGATAGACCCATTGGCAGAGGAGAAGATCAATATCCCAAAGAAGGTTCCTTTATAACATCAAGGAAGACATAAGAAGTATAAGAAGATGTGCTTGACGGAGAACGGCAATAGATAGGGACGACTAGAGAGACATTTTTGAGTAGGCTAGGACCCACACAGGGTTGTAAAGCCAGAATAATAATACATTTTTTTTTTTTATTAACACCTGTGCGGTGTTTGTATACTGCTATCTGGTCACAAATGACTAATTATCAGTTATTTTCTAACCTAACTTAAATAAACAGCAAACACTTAAATTTAAGGGTTTACCCTATGACTTATTCTTATTTTATCTATCAACTAATGCACTACAACTAACATGGAATAACTTCACAGCATTATACTCTGCTTTTTACACTAAACTGTAATACATTTACACTGTGTTACATTCAAATAGTTTTGTCCTTACGAGTCTTCTCTTTAGTTCAGTGTTATCAAGAAGCTGGATTGTCTGGACATTCACATGACTATGCAGCCTCTGCTCGTGATTTGTTGCTGTTCTCGTGATTATTTTGATCACAGTTTCCATACCCAGGTCCTGGTGGAGGTTGCTCTTACGGATATACCAAGGAGAATCAACAATATTTCTCAGTACTTTGTTTTGAAATCTCTGGATAATATGTAGATTACTAGCTTTGGTACAGGCCCAGAGTTGGAACCCATACACCTATACTAGCCTCAGGGCTTGCTTGTAGATGGATAATTTATTATGAATTGATAATGTTGAATTTTTTCTAATCAGCCAATACAATTTCTTATATCTAATATCAAGCTCCCCTCTTTTCTTTTTGACAGGGACTTTCCAGCGCAGCTTCGCGTCTAGGGTGATGCCCAAATATTTTGCTGATGTTGCATAGTATCAAAGTTGCAAAGAAATTCTGGTATCTAATTTTATTCGCCATTTTCTGGTCCAGTTATGTATTTTATTTCCTGATAGTTGCAACTTATCAGTCGCTTTTTCGCTAGTGTCTCCTATCGCTAGTATGGCTGTATCATCCGCGAAGGTGGCAATAGTACTTTGTTCTAGCTCTGGAATGTCACACGTATACAATAGGTACAGGACCAGACCTAAGAAACTCCCTTGTGGCACGCCAATCTTAATCTCCCTTAAGTCGGTGTACACTTCTTGTTTGACTCTGAAATATCTATTCGCAATGTATGATTTCAAGATTTCTGAATACAGTTTAGGCATGAACGTTCTTAGTTTATAGTTTAATAAATACATTGAATACATGAAAACACTCTCTTATCAAGCTGTACAAAATTATTATTATATTAAGAATTTTTCTGATGGGATGCATGCTATAATATAACGTTAATGGATGAATTATAGATGGAAACCTTGAAGATAAAAGAGATAGAGAAAGAAGACGAACCTCTTGGTTGCGAAATTTGGGGGAATGGTTCATCTTAGGCTCCATTCAAATTTTTAGATTTGCCATAAATAAAGTGAAAATTGCCGTATTTCAACCTTAGATAGGAGGCAAAACTTTTAAGAATAATTGGGGTATAAGGTCGTCAATGTTTAGTTTTAGCATAATTATAATCTTTTTATAAAGTTTTTTTTAAAATCGTTTTGAAATATGTAACGTATCTGATAATTTATTTTGGCTTTCTGTGGTTCTGAAGTTATTTTTTGTGGGATTTTAATATAATTTACAAAAATTTAATAATATTTATATATTATTAAATCCAACCCTATACTGGGTCGGGACAATATTATGAGTTTTTCCTGGTTTTTTCTAATGATTTACAATGGGATCACTAACGAGAAAATTTTACTGCCATAATCACATATGTTGTATTATAGACAATTCACATGTTACGATTTTTCTGTCGGGTATTCTAAAGTTATTGTGTTCGAATGAACTATCTTCTTAGAAAATAATACCAGATACGCAATCAAAATATAGACATAATTTTAAAGTCATTTACTCTAAATTACTCTAAAATGTCTAAATATTACTGAATTGTCAATATAAATTTGTAAGATAAAATTAAATTATTAGAAGAATATTTGGTTTTATCAAGCAACAAAACAAAATTTGTTTAATTTGTATTTTGAGAACGATTTATGAAAAAGTCAACATAAAATTATTTTAAACTAACATTGTGGTTAATTCGCAATAAAAATAGTAAATAATAATAGGGCCATCTTCCTCAGGCAGATGCACCAAAAAGGCAAGGTTTTGTAGACTTATATATAGCGTAAATAAATATTTTTAATGACTGAAAAAATATTAATTATTTAAATAAATATATGAGAGTTTAAGCAGGTATGTCTTATTTTGCAGTAAACACTGCAGTTATGTATCTTTTCCGCAAATCGCCAGGAAATTTTGACATTCCTGTCAAAATTTCTTGAAGAAAAAGTCAGGACTTCCTTACTGTAAGGAAATGTCATTTCCTTACTGTAAGGGAATGATATTTCCGTACAGTTGTTAGTGTTCTACATAAGTTTGACAATTCAACCTCAATACGTTTCCATAGTAACCCAAGTAATTTTATTAGGAATTTCAAAGCACCATTTATTTGGGAATAAAATTATCGCGTTTTTTTAAATCAATCAATATCTGTCGAATTTTAAACGATTTGCGGAAAAATAGTATGTTTACCTCGTAGGAAAAGCCACATTCCTGGACTCTGTGTTGCTAAGTCTCGGCTTCCGCCTCGACTTAGCAATCTTCACAGTCGTCCAGGAATGTTAAGCTTTTCCTACCCGGTAAACAATGTACTATTTTAACAACATCTTTTAATACTATAACTCCTCAATCTAAAAAAATTGGGGAACGTACAAATAATTCAATTCGATTAAATTAGTTTTTCGTTAGACAATGTTTGACATTTGAATCAAACAAATATACATCTCTTTATTTTTTTATAAAATACCTCATTTATAATAAAAATGAATGTAAAAACTATCTTTATTGTTTCATTACATGGATCGTTCTTCGTTAAAAACATGTAAGTCAAATATTTATTTTATTTTTACACACAACAGGCCGTTATGGCCTAAAGCATTTTTTTTACAACATAATCCTAATATTAACTAATAACAATTATTTTAAACAAAACTTTAACTTACATAGGTATATATAAAATTCTTAACTGCTCTGAAGAAGCTTGTGTACAATATTTCTCCATTCGCTTCTATTTTGTGCTTTTATTTTCCAGCCCCTCACCTTCACGTGTTTAAGGTCTTCCTCCGCTTTACTAATCCACCTCGTTCTGGGTCTACCTCTTCTTTTGGGGCCGATTACTTTTCTGGTTATTACTAGTTTAGGCATTCTGTTTGCTACTATTCTTTCCACATGTCCCAACCATCTGATTCTTTGTACCTTGACGAACTTGGTAATGGTAGATTCTTTGTATAAAGCCATTAATTCATTGTTGGTTCTTCTATCCCAACCATCTTTTATCTTCCGTCCTCCAAATATGCGTCTCAATATTTTCCTTTCCCATCTTTCCAGAGTATCCTCTTCCTTCTTATTTAATGTCCATGCCTCACCGGCATATGTTACTGTGGGTCGAATTACTGTTTTATATATTCTGAGTTTACCTTGTCTAGAAACGTATTTTAAGTTCAGTAGGGCTCTTACACCACCTAATTTTTTATTCACTTTTGCTATTCTGGCTTCGAGCTCCCATTTCTCTTTTCCATTTTCATCGAAAACTACACCCAGGTATTCAAATTTGTCCACCCTTTTAAAACTATAGCTTTAACCACTTACTGACCTCACACTAAAGTCTTATTTTTTCCCTTCTGTCCCTTCCATGATCATATATTTTGTCGTCATTTCTTCCACCTTCATACTGCATTTTCTGATTACAGTTTCTAATACTAAGTTGAATAAGTAGTGGATAAAGGATCTCCCTGTCTCAAGCCTTTTGCAACCGTAAATTTCTCTGATATGTGACTCTGCCAAGCAATTTCACACGTAGAGTTATTAAGTGTCATTTTAACTAGTCGAATTAGTTTCTTTGGTATACCCAAATGTTCCATTGCTCGATACATTTTGACTCTATCAACTCTATTATATATGCTTGTCTAAAATCCACAAACAAAACATGCAGGGGAACTTTACGTTCATAATAAGTCGTTTGTATCTCCTTTAATGAGAAGATTTGGTCTACAGTAGATCTGTCCTTTCTAAAGGTGGCCTGATATTCATGCAGGATTCTTTCCGTGTAGCGTCTTTCCGTGTAAGTCAAATATATTTTTGCACAATATTCGCTACAACACCTTTTATTATTAGTTATTAACGATACTTCATTTTGTAAAAAAACATAAACATAAGTTATCTAAATACCAGAAATAATTAGACCAAATGCAATATTATTTAATTATTGCATAATTGTTTTTTAGTTGGTGTGGTCAGTTTCTAATGTCAGTAAACATTGATTACAACTTTTATAGTTTTAAATATAAGTCAACTATTAATGGAGCAAATATTATGTTTATATGGAATAAAGCCACAATTGGTTGCAATAAAAATTACATTTTTCACAGTTTTAACTAAAAAAAAATGACGAATTGTTTGCTCGTGTAAATCAAACTGGGTAGTAAAAATAGACGGGAGACTTGCTTACAATCTATTTATTTAGTAAGCGTCAACCAGTTTCGAAAACTACAGTTTTCTGGTCATCATCAGGTCATCGGTAAAGTACAATCTTTATAAATCTAAAAAAAAATACGTATTGTAATACTAATAATTTAACAAACCTTACATCAGGTATGGTACACAAAGTGCCAATACTACTTACTACAAAGTAACTAACTCAATGTCACTACAATGTACTAATTACTACAATATAAGTTAAAATTAAGGTAGGGGTGGTTTTTTTATTGAACGTAATGGTAACATTAGTATAACAATAAAAAAAGCAGTACGTACATTTCGATACAAGGTGTATTGTTAAATGGCTTGTTTCAAATGCTCGTTCATGCTGAAGTATCGTATGTGGGTTTTCAACTTAACATACATTGACCTGAAAAGGGGGATGTTTCTTGAAGAGCTAGTCTAGGGAAGAAAAGAAATATTCTTTAATACTATATCGCTGACACAGTTATACACAATAACGTCCTTTTTGTTTCCTTTTTCTGGTTACAATAAATAAAAACAAAAGAAGCTTCTAGACTAGCTTCTCAAGAAACATTCGCCCTTTTCAGGTTGATGTATATTAAGTTGAAACATACGATACTTTAACATCAACAAGAATTTGAAAAATGCCATCTTAACAATAATAACAATTAACAATAATACAAAATAATCTCTTTTATCGATTACGGAACACCGTTTAACATCAGCGGAAGATTTTGTCTTCCAACAGGACGGCGCAGGTTGTCATACCTCAAAAAAGAGTTTAAAATGGATTGAAGAACATGGGATACCATTTCTGAAATGGGTTATTAATAGTCCCGACTTGTCCGCGATAGAGACGTCGCGCGAAATGAAAACATCCTGCCAGGTCCGTCAACGAATTGAAGAAAAAATTGTGAGACATATAGGATTTGTTTACATTAGAATTTTATCAGGACTTGGTAAAAACTATGCCTCGAAGAATTGTGGACGCCATTAAAAATAAAGGGGATGTAACTCAGTGGTAAACGTTAACAATTTTTGTTAATATTACATATTCTATGCGTTTTTTAAATTTATTATTATTCTGTTTATTCAACAGTTTTTAATAAATTATAAATTATTTTCTATAATTAGGAAATTCAAAAATGTTGCTTGATGCATTAAAACTTCTAAAATTTACGCCGTGCTTTTATTTTTGTTCTCTAAAATTTTATTTTCTCATCAATCTAACGTTGGGTCAACTAATATGGGAAGGGCTCTTATGTGACTGTTTATTACCTAAAAAGGATTACTGAAAGAACATTGATTTTTTACCTTTTTTAATTGTTTTTGCTAATTTTGTAATCGTAATAATGACTTTTAATTTGTTATTAATTCTACCTTGTAGAAAATTTAATTGTTAAACTTTTTGGCCTTTTCATTTTTTTTAATGCATAACTGGTGAGATCCAACAACAAAAAGGAGAAACATTTAATTTTTATAATAAAAAAATTAGTCCACCTTTTAAAGCAGCAGCGGTGCCCAAACAGTCGATCGCGATCGACCGGCCGATCGCGACAGCTTCTGGAGTCGATCGCAAAAGAATTCAAAATTATTTAGGTCCTAATCGAAATATTCCAGGATTCTGAGGCAATATGACAGCGAGACGTTTGGAGAATGTTACCAATTGTTCTCTGTGTCTGATTCTTGTATAACAAGCTGCGACAAGTAGAAGTTGAGAAGTAAAATAGAATATTCAAAACACGAATACTTAGGAACTACGTAACGTCTTACAAACAATTTGTGGATGATATGCAGTGCCATCATGCATCTACAACGAAAGCAAATTAGTGATTTAAGAAAATTATTACTATTAGTATTAGATGCTTGATTAGATGCCTTAATTATATTTTGTATTAATAAGCATTTACAATATGAGTATTTTCAAAAATCGACGTATTTTAGTATCTAGGTTGCAGTCTAGTTGTAGTAGTTGGTAGTCGATCACTTCTTCTTTCTCTTCGTCTTTAAAATATTTTGTGATATATCGCAGACAATACAAGTTTATTCACCTCTGTTTTAAAGTGTCCTCATACTGAAATTATCGTTTCTTATAATATTTTGATTCGATTAAAGCACTAAAATGGGATCATATACGATTTACCCAAATGAGGGTGTTTTAGAATAGATACTGCTTGGTCTATACTGGATCAAACTTGATTTACATAATTTTTACCTTTTTGTATTTTAGGCTAGCGGTTTCCCTCTGAAAAACACTTAAGAAGCCTAAAATAAATTTACTCGGAATCGATTTGCGAAATTGTTTTTTTGTTAGAAGTTATTTGTTAATAGTAATTTCCTGCCCAATTTGAAAAATTAAAAAAATATATATTTGAACTTAAAAAAAAAATATATAAAATCGAATAAAAAATGTTTGGTGCGCTAGAAATGCAAAAAACAGTCGGTTTATGCTATGCTTATTGGGGTAAACCGCTCGCCTATTTACACATGCTAAAGCCCAGGTTATTCAGAAATTACTAATGCCAGTGTAAACATGAATCACGGCACGCATATTTTCGATCGAAATGTTGAACGAATATTTACTGAAAACAACTGATGCCATAGAAACCTTCATAAACATATCGATTTTGAGATAGGCTAACTTGTAAAGTATATAAATAAATGTTTAGTGTGGTAAAAAAATAAATTGCAATAATTAAAATACATAATAGTAGGTATATGTTGTAACGGTGAAAAAGTGGGGGCACAGATATCTGCAATTGAAAGAAAAGATGTCTGAAGAATTTAAGAACGTAGCTACATGTGTAAGTATTAAAAAATTAAATAATAATATAATTGCCGTTAATTTTTATAAATTTAATTGTACGTAAGGTCATTACACAGATTAATGTGGATGTTATTGTCTTACAATTAAGTAGTTCTGTTAGTTTAATGTTTTTTCTATTCCAACTATTATTTTAAATTTATATATTAAAATTTTCTATTTGGAAAAAATATTTATTCATTTTAATTTTGTTTGTATATCTGTTACTTACCTCGCACTAATTCTTAAACATCTTCACCAATATATAATTTCCAGCCCAAAAAACGAAACAACAGCGCTAAATTGTTAACACTGTACCAAATCGTAAGAAAACTTCAATATAATGTTAAGAGTCTATGATTGTTTCCATATGCGGATGGTCTATCGAATGGAACCTTCAGTTTCCTTTCAGGTCCAAATAAAAGTATTATATAGATATAATCCGTTGCAAAATAAAATCTAAAAAGCGCAAAGCTCTGACCACCCCGTAAGTCTTTCACACATACAGTGGTCAGACTGGTCAGAGGTAAAAAAAGTGAAAAAATTATAAAAATTGATAACCTTTTATTTACATCTGGAAAGTTTATGCTGGGAAGATGTTTGGTCAAGTCATCTTTTTAGCTTGTACTTTGCGGTTAAAACACACTTGTCTAATGGAATTAGAGAACCTAATTAAAGTCGGAGAATCTTTAGTAGGTAATATGTTTAAAAGTGAGTTTGTAATATGTAAATAAGAATATATGTGAGGCAAATTTATTGTACTTGTTGGGAACAGTTCAATTTATACACTTCGATGATTTTCAATATTTATTTCCTATTAAATTCACAATTAGATAGTTTAGGGGTGTCATCAAATTTCCTTTTTGTTAGTAAATTACAAGATATAGATTTATACGTATACATTTAATTATACAACGATGTAAGGACTGGTAACGATATGACAATAAGAGTTAAATTCTACGAATTATAAAATAGGTGGTTTTAAAATATCGAGTTTATTATTGTTTATTTCCAGCTTATTATTAATATATCTTGTAATTAAATTTTAAGTATCAATACAAACATATTTATGTTGTCTATTTCGGGTAACATTTTAAGAAATTAAAACCTTTTTGATGTTTATTTCTTAATTTATTATCTCCTAACTGATTTGAAATATTCTATTTGTACAAAATTTACTTAATGAGTGACGGCATTGGCCATTACTAGGTAATAGGGTAATAGAACCTCTGGTAATAGGGTAATGGAACCTCTTTATACTGTGATAATAGTAATAGTAATAGGGTCGTTTCACTACAGAGTTAATTATTTTTATCAAAAATATATGCATACATATAATATGTATACAAATTATTGTTAATAATTTCCTTCCTCTCTACATAAGTTGTCTCATTTGAGTTTCTATTACAATTTTTCCCGCTATTTTTTCAATTATTCACATTCAACCGAACTATTATTTTTTTCTCTGAAGTATTCTTTTTTTATTTTATTAAATCTTTGTAATTTAATTGACTCTATATAGTCAATATAATTCGGGTTTTTTATACCTGCTATACCTACTATAAAATTCGTAAATCGTCAGTGGATCTATATCAGTGTTATTGTTGACGGTAATTGCAACAGTTTTATTTTTGTTTACAAATGGGTTCATTTTGTAATAAAAAGGAAATCAAACGTGACTACAATATAACGCTTAGCTGTACCGGAAACAGTAATTATTTTGATTTACCTCTAGGTAATACACAATTGAATTGATGACATAGAACCTCTTCAAGGTCGATTAAAATTATCAACTCTTTTATTGTTTAATTATTCCTAGAGGTACAATAATTCATTGATTATCAGAAAATCACAAAGAAAAATTAATAAGTTTAATAAAAAATCGTTAACCTTCCACGCAAGCAACTATCTTTTATCTGAAAAGTGAGTTTATAGAAAATAATAAATCTATAAAAAACACCAGAAATATTTAATAGTTTTTTGTGTACAAGTTTTCTTTTCTACAATTAGTCATACTGAAGCTAATTCTTTAATTGTACATGTTTTATTAAATATTATACAAGTCGTTTGAACTTTGGCAGATCTGCTATATATTTAACCTCCATCAACACCCAATACATCTTTTTTTTGGCCGTAGTATATCCACAGCTCTTGTATAAAAGGAAATAGAAGCTCCTCATAGCAACAGTAAGTTCGGCTAAAGCTATCTTTCTATTCTGAAAGTTCGGTTATTGAACCCTAATTTGGGTCGTTAAGATATTTCTAGGGTAGACACAGAGTCAGCAACCAAGCTAATTTGCACTAATTTTTTTAATTCCTCTTCTAAGCCATCTTTTTTTATCTTTTGTCATTTTTAATGTTAGGAGTTAGGACAAAATACTGTCAGGTATGGCACTATGCCCATATTGTGCCACTGTTAAACTCCTGCCATTATATTTTCCCAGAGTTTGCCAACTCTTTGGAGTATCGCTTGCAACACTGTTTTCCCTATGCCATGTATCCTATAGGCACCATGGTATTTCATCTCGAAATTAAAAGGGACTGAATGAATAAGTTTGATTTAATTTAAAAAGAAATCACTAAAATTACAAAAGGTCTTCCTGCATTAAGTCGAGGGGTGAGAAACACAGGAGTGAGTAGGAGTAGGGGTTACAGGTCCTCAACCAGAACTGTCCATAGCCCCTGAAATTACTCAACAAATTTCTTAAATCACTTCCACTTAAAATATGTCTATCAGAACTATCAGCAATAGATTTTTCTTAGTTATGGATATCAAGGCACAGAAGAACTACTTGTTATAAGGTTGCTTACAGCCTTGTTAAAAAATATTAAAATACCAAATTATAATATATCAAAAAGGGAATTATCAAATCCTTATATGATAGAGTCCAAAACACCTCCTCTAATTAAAATACATTTAAGGAAAAAACTATTAACAAAGGTTTTAACACAAAATAATTACCCATTGTCATTCATAAAAAAGGAATTTCCCAAGATTGTAGAAAGGAATCAACATCATAATCAATCCAGAAACGTCCACAAGAAGGGATACCATATAAAACAGACATGACAAAGAGACAAATTAAACAAGCAGTTCTGATCTTATTTAACCAAGTAGACACACCATTTATATATACATAATTTTTTTTTTATTCAGTTTGATGCGTCGACAACTAATGGTCATTGGCATGGTACAGTGAATTTTTACAGTCAGGTACCTAGTGTAGAGTCTAGTGTGTGTGTAGAGTAATTGTCTTGATACTTAGCAAAGTCGACGTCATTGTCTTTGCTAAGAGACGCTAATTGTATCCGAACGTCTGCGGTCCCTCCGGTGAGTACCGATCGCACAAGGATAGAAATTATTTTCATTTATTAATATTTAATAAACGAAAATTTCTCCACCCAGGTGAGATTCGAACTCACGACCTTTAGGTTTAAAGGTAGGCGCTCTTACCACTGAGCCACAGAGGGGGTATACATAATGTACAATACATAAAACACAAAAACAACACAATAAATCAGAATTTGATATCGACTCAAGGTAAAACAACTTAAAATTTGACTCGCTTGTCAAATTAATATAAAATGTAAATTTTATTACAGTAAATTGTGGCCTAATCCCATACAAATATAATATTTCACTCAGATATATAATCTATGTAAAAAAAAACGAAGTGGACAGAACAACATGTATATTCTGCGAAAATTAAGATGAAATAACCCAATATAATATTATTGTCTGTAACAGCAGAATCAACGCCATACATAACTGAAACAAGTTTTTTTAGGAGCTGACTGGTCACAAATGTATATTCCAAACGGTTAACAGCCTTTGGAGAGGTTTCCTAATCCCCTGGAGAGGTTGTAAATAATATTTGATACGCAGACGGCACTGTACTAGTTGTAAGATCAGTAGAAGAATTACAACGATTGCCTGCAACAATTATGGCATAAATATCGATATAACAAAAAACCAAGTATATGGTCTTCAGTAAAAACATGACACAACCAGCACCAGCATCTTAGTATAAACGGCATTTAAATTGAAAAAGTATTAAGTTACAAATACTTGGGGACTTAAATAAACAATACTGCAGTACAAAACAATGAAATAAAAAGACGTATCGAAATTGCCAGAGCCACCTTCATAAAGATGAGGAAATTCTTCTGCAACAGATTAAGCATCCCTCTACTATTAAGAATGCTAAGGGGCTACGTATTTAACACGTTATTATACAGTGTAGAGGCCTAGACTTTTAAACAGAACAACATAAAAAATATTGAAAGTTTCGAGATGTGGTGCTACCGTCGAATGCTGAAGATAAGTTGGGTTGAAAGAGTCAAAAACTTTGAAGTAATACTAAGGATAGGAAAAGACCCAGAAATTTTGTCAACGATCAAACGAAGGAAACCCGAATATTTGGGTCACCTGATGAGAGGACATAAATACGCATTACTTCAAAATATAATGCAAGGAAAAATAGGAGGGAAACGAAATTCAGGCCGAAGAAGAATGTCATGGTTGCGTAATTTGGGAGAGTGGTTTGGCTGTACCAGTAATAAACTCTTTAGATCAGCTGTAAACAAGGTCAGGATAGCCTTGATGATTTCCAATTTCTGATAGTAGTGGCACAAGAAGAAGAAGAAGGGTAAAATCCCGAACTCTAGAAATGGAGTTCATATAATTGCTGAGAGAGAAATAAAATGAAAAGTAGTAGAAGTTATATTTAAGAACCAATGATATAAGAATAGCAGTGCAATTTTTACTTGATAAATAATTGTTGAATATTGTGTGTGTATGTTTCGCAAGACTTATATTAAAATACTTAAAAGATTCTTAGAAAAGAATCTTAAAATTGAAGAACTCTATTGGTAGTCAAATCAAAATCAAGAAAAAATAAAGAGGAAAAAACTACATGAACAATGCCAAAAACTAAATAGGATGATAGGACATAGATATTTAAAAATATGAGGTCGCCAAAAAGTAAGCGAAAGTAACACTAACGAAAGCTAAACCAGAAACATATAAAAACCTATACCATCAATTTAATACTAGGGAAGGTGAATTAAAAATGTATAAATAGCTTAAGATAGAACGAATAATGCAAAATATTTTAATCGGATTAGATGTATCCTAGCTGAAAATAATATGCTTATAATAATTAATAGCTTTATGAAAGTCAAAAACATGTTGATTAAGTGGTTTGTTTATTACAATTATCAAAGTATAACAAATGAGGACGAATTGAGAAGTAGTTTAGTAGTACTTGTTTACAAAACAAAAGGGATATACAGTACAAAACCACAGGGCCATAAAACTACTTAGTCGCACTATAAAAAGGTGTGAGAAAGTAATTGATTGACAGATTTCACTAGGAAACTAAGTTCCTGTAGCTGGCTGTATACCATATATCACAAAAAATTTATTTAAAATTATTTATAAAAGGTATATAATAAAATGCCCAAACGGGCTATCACAAAAATATTGCAAAACGTTTTCGGATTGTTAAATCCATCATCAGTGCAAACGAGGTATACATGTTATGAGCCTCCAAAATATATGGGTCAAAACCACAGCCACCTTTACTTCCAAGCCATGAAGTAAAAAAGGCAACACCGCATTCTATGACGTCGGTAGTCCGATAGTCAGCTGTATGGTCTACCACAAAATTAAACTAATTTGAATTTTAGAAAACTGATATTTTGAAAACTTCAATTCATTGCAGAAATATTTTTAGGGAAATTAAATTAATAAAACCATATATATACCTAACAAATATATATATATATATATATATATATATATATATATATATATATATATATATAAAGTTTTATTATTATTATTAAGTTTATATTATCAATAAAATAATAACTAAGAGTAAAATTTATTGCACTTAAAATACAGTGTCAAACAGTTAATCTTACAATCAAATGCAGTCAAGAATCTCTAGAAATTTTAAATATTATAACACAAAACATTAACAGGACATTTAAAAAGATTATTAAAAATACAAAAGATATAAAATTTGTTAAGTAAAAACTTAGTTTATATTATAATTTAAAAATTCATCCTAAGAAATCAGACACAATATAAATATGGTTCTAAATTAATCTAATTGAAAATTAAATATTTTACTATTTACTTATAACTTTTGTTGAATTTTCATACTTAGGTATGCGAAAGTAGCAATTATAAATATGAATAGGTTTTTTGTCATATAGACCAAATATATATATATATATATATATATATATATATATATATATATATATATATATATATATATATATTAAAAGAGGTATACATGAAAAATGTGTTGAATGTAACATGCCATTTCTAACTTGGATATCGATTTAAAATAGCCTATATTCTCAAAAGATTGTTGAATGTAATACTCAAATTTGTTATCATTTATCTAAGCATTTATCTATAGCAGATCTATAGCAGATCTATATCGAGAAAGTAAGTTCTCTAATTGTGACTAACTTGTTCATTTACTATATTGTAAAATCCATTTCAAATCATTACTACTTAAATTTTACCTACATTGACGATTACACTAAAATTACTGCTAACTATTACACTACTTATTACACAAATATTATCACACTCCTCTCCCAACTGATTAATGTTTAATACATAGAAATATACACAGTCACTTGTAATTTTACTTGTCCAGTTTTTCAATGGGATATTATTATTATCTCTTGTTCCCTCTTCTTATGTAAAAAGTTTCTTCTGTCTTCGGGATTCCTTCTTTCTTTAGTACAACAAACAGTTACATATGATGGTACTTCAGGAAATATATTAGGAACTGCATTGTCTTTTAATTTGGGAAATATTAACTTTTCAATGCCTACATTTCCATCTTTATCTTCTCATTGTTAAGTCCGCTGAATATCATCTTCATGAAAATGTTTGGCACATACTACTGAAGATTTGGTAATTGTATAGCCTTCTCTATGAATATAGCATAGCCCAGTATACCTTCTTTGGGGATCTTTGGGAAACGAAAACGTACTTTCTGCCTGTTTCGTTTTTAAATTACTGGCATAATTGGTTTTGCAACCAGGTACACAACAATGCCGGGGCATCTGTAACAAAAAACAAAAGTATTATTATTGTTGTTTTTAGTTTACATATTTGGTAACAAGAAGCAAAAGTATTATTATTTTCAGTTTGTTTTTGTAGGTTATATTTATACTTGCCTTTTAAATTGTCGTTAAGAATCTTCTAAAAAGTTCTAAACTGAATGAAATTTCACTTATAATAATATTTTCTAATTATTTATACACAATTTACAAATAAAACATTCGAATCAAGTTAAAAAAACACTAAATTCAAGAAACTTTACAAGCCTACCTATGTGAAATGTTAAACAAACAAACCACGTTCGGACTACCACGCGTTGTTGCCAATTTTCTACTTCATGGCTTGGAAGTAAAGGTGGCTGTGGTTAAAACCCTTTAAATGATATAAATTTACATTTGCTTTACATTATATGTGGTTACAAATTATGATGTTTAAGTTACCGTTGGAATTGGTAACATGGCGACGTATGACCCTACATAGGTAAAATGGTCCTGAGACGAAGTGTCTTCGAGGACCTGTTGATAACAACTCGAGTTGTTATTAATATTAATAACGTTTCATAAGAGATCCAGAATTGAAATGACATGGTCTACATTTATTAAGTTGAGATCCTTGCTGTACTGCAGTGATCTCAGTTTGGGAACCAAGATGCGGATAGTGAGGTGCTACGTCCTTCCAGTGTTACTATATGGAGTTGAAGCCTGGACACTGACGCAAACCACTGAAAAACGAATCGAAGCCTTCGAGATGTGGCTATACAGAAGGATACTAAAAATATATTAGGTGGACCATGTCACCAACGTTGAGGTCCTACAGCGCATGAACCTCGGCCACGTGATGCGGAACGAAGAAAAATATCGAATTCTTCAACTCGTTATACAGGGTAAAGTATTTGGCAGAAGAGGACCGGGACGCCGTCGTATCTCGTGGTTAAAAAATCTCCGACAATGGTTTGGTATGACCTCAGCGGAGCTGTTTCGCAGAGCAGTCAACAAAACCATGATAGCCTTAAATCATTTCATGTATAATTAAAATTGCATCAGAGTTCAGTTCGTAGTCTTGTATATTTTAATAAATGTTGGATTAGATAATCGGGAACATATAGGATAACATTACTTAGTGCTTTATATATGCTAATGATTTATAGAGTAGCAGGAAATATTAAAAAGGATTTAGAACAAAAGCCGGAACACTGAAGTTTAAGAATTATATTGTATGCATACCTCATATTAATTATTATTAACTAATTTGACATATTAACTTGGACGATAACAGAAACGATAGTTTTTGTGTTGTGTTACGTGACAATGCGCGGAATATTCAGTATGAATAGAGATAAAAAGGAAAAGTTCTAAACATCATATCAATGGGTTCGAAAAGACTCGGAGAGACTCGGGAGATTGTAACGTTAGGAAATTCACATGGTTGCTATTTTTTTTAATAATTATTTTATTTCAATTTCTGTTAATTTTATTTGTTTATTCTCTTTTGATTCACTATTTTTATTATCAAAATAGTTTGCTCTCAACTTTTCTTTCAATTAAATATTCTGTTCACAATATTATTTATTAATTTAAATTGTTACTTATGTTATTCTACATATCTTCTACTTACATCTAGTCTTAAAATTGTCTGTGTTCGCAATCCTGACTATCGTGTGTCAATCATCGCTTTAAAATAACAAAAGTAGGGATGAATCTTTCCTCTACCTAAAGTGACATTTTTGGTTCCGAATCCCATATCTATTGTTCAATCTCCTTTTGTTATTTTTATATATTGGTCATTATCTTGTCCCACTTTTTAGTAGGACACCCCAACTACCACGTGGTGTGCATCAGAAATGCAGCTGCTTCCAGAATGGGTAAACATCTCTATTGAAGGCTGCATACAGCTAAAACCTCAATTAGCCCATGTGAGACTACACTTAACCTCTACTTCAGAAGAGACAGTTATAGAATTAGCCATAAGTGTAATTTTACGTTTTTGTTTTACTGTAAAGCTTAGCAAGATTTGCTTGTTTTATTATTTTAATTGTGTTTTTATATTAAATAAATGGGATTAGTTAATATACTCCTTTATTTGTCTCTGTGAAAAATTTCTCAACATGCAAGTTTTCTTAAAAGTAAGACGTACCTACAACAGAGACAGAGCTAGTCGAAAACCCAACAATAAAATTGGTATCTCAACTGTCTTTCTACCGTTACATGACTGAGGTGTTTTTTTAGTGTTCAACAATTATCAACCTAATGATCTAAGTCTAGTTAGTAACTCCACTTTGATACACACTACAGTAGAGCTCAGTTGTTAAGATGTTATATGATTTTGTTAGGATATCTCTATTGCCTTCTGGATGCCAATATCTAGATTCTAACTTAAAGTAAGAAAGTGAAATTCTAAATAAAATATAAAACACAATATAACCAATAATCCGGTCTGTGTGATATAACACTGGAATTTCCTAACTTAAATACGTATTAAAAACTGCGTTACTTCTACAAAATACCAAACTTTAATCAAAAGTACGGGTTAAAATAAAAACTGAATAGAAATTAATATGATATTTAAGAGAAGAAAATATAAAATAAATTGCAATTATTTAAATATAAATAATTAAGATTATTTTTTTGCTTAAATAAAACTATTCGGTTAAAAAAATATTTCCATATTTACATAAAACATAAAAATATGCGCTTGAAATATTTCAAATTATAAGGCAACGTCAAACAAGTAGGTAATTGTGATATATAAATTATAACTTACTATTCACAACCTTTTAAAACATTCCAGAGCAATTATTTAAATAAAATAAAATAAAAACGCAATATATTAATTTAGAAATAAAAATAAAACTTAAAAAATCTATAAATGTATTTAGAATAAAATATCTACGGTGATAAGTCGTAAGAGCATAGTCAAATAATACTTGTTAGACAGTGTTTTACATGTTGTTTGTATGTTTTGATTAATTAACGTAAAATATTATCTTTACGCATTTTGGGAGCGAGATTGTAGAGTTTTGGCCAACGGTTAGGTATAACATAGGACAGTTGTATACATTATCAATGGAATGTAGAGGATTATCGGATTTGTGAATTTTAGGTAGACTATACATTCGAGGTGTTCTTGAAGATTTTTCTTGGAAATTAAAGTTTATTTCCCGTGATTTACGCCAAAAAAAAGAAACCTTTCAAGCATTATGCATATCAATGTTAAATCCACATAAAGGCTACGATATTTTGACGATATAATATCGCCCAATAACTTCTAGTAAGCTTGGAATTTCCGTTAGTCTAATTCGTAATCGAAAGCAAGTCTCCTGAGTTCTCGTTGCTTCATATAGCTATTACTACTAGCGTATTCAGGCATGTTCCTTTTTCCTCAGGCATTTTCCTACGGAATTAGGATTAACATCAACTGCATATATCATGTTCGTTGTCTGTTATTATCGCGGTGTCCTCGGAGTAACGAATGTTATTTATCGGAAACCCGTTTACCTTTATTCCATACTCAGTGCCTCTGCAAAAATGGTCTCCACATAGAGATTGAAGAGCATAGGAGACAAAATACACCCCAATCGCACCCCTCTTAAAATTTTAAATTCTTCTGTGTTGGTTGCATTGTTCAGTCTCACTCGTGCTTTTTGATTCCAATAGAGAGATTATGGATAACTCTTATACTTTCTCGTCAATGTTAGCATTGTGTAGCATTTTTATCATTGCGTCATGTTTTACGGTGTCAAACGCTTTTTCATTATCGAGGAATTTTATGACTATATCCTTTCGTTGATCCATGCAGTTCTGTACAA
Source organism: Diabrotica balteata (assembly GCA_918026665.1). Lineage (NCBI taxonomy): Eukaryota > Metazoa > Arthropoda > Insecta > Coleoptera > Chrysomelidae > Diabrotica > Diabrotica balteata. Next base: position 63,260,497 of record OU898282.1, read on the forward strand.
GCGTATTCACGCAGAAAGCTGCTTTACGTGTACCCAGTCCGCTTTTAAAACCAAACTGTGTCGGACCGCTTAGATCTTCCAGCTTTCTTAACATTATTGCGTAAAGGATACGAAGAAACACCTTAAGCAAATGGCTAAATAAACTTATCAGTCTGTGGTCTTTGTATTTTGTCGCTCTTTGTGATTTAGGGATTAGTATAAAGGTAGAATAAATCCAATCCGTTGGAATGTAGCGTTATATATGGCATTGAAAATTGTTACCAGCATTTCGATGTTATCATCTTGCAATAGTTTTAGGGTGTCCGTAGTAATTTCATCCGGTCCAGGGGCCTTGCCTAGTTTTGCTACTTTTATAGCGTACTTCACCTCGACGCGAATAATGGGAGGGCCGCATAAATTTTCCGTGTATAAGTTAGTATTTGGCAGATTCGGTCTATTGTCCACAAAGAGGGACGAAGCATAGTTGCCCAGACTTTAGCTAGTTCTTCCTGGGTATGAACGTAGTTTCCTTGATTATTCTTTAGGCGAGTCTCATGTTGTTTATCGTATATACTCGAAATTTCTTTGACCTTTTTATATAGTCCAAAGCTGTCTCCCTTTTCTTGTGGTAATTCCAATGCTGCACAATGTTCTTTCATCTAGCTTTCCTTTGCGTTTTTAATTCTTGCCTTTATCGTCCGTTTGATTTCCTTGTATTCCTGTTGATTCTAATGTATTTTGTACTATCTGCGTTGCTCCATTAGATCAAGTATCTCTTCCGACATCCACTCGCTTTTATAACTTCTTTTTATTTTACATGCGACTACTTCGTCAGCCTCGACTATAGCTATTTTTATTTTCTAACAGGTTTCCTGTATGCAATTTTCTTGTATGTTTCTCAAATTCTCGTTTATGTGCTTACTGTATGTAGATCTAAGCTCTTCATCTCGTATTAATTCTCTAATGTTTATGTATTTTTGATATGATGGCTTTTTAACCTTTGCTAATCGAAGCTTTACATTCGCGATTAGGGGGTTGTGGTCAGACAAAATGTCCGCACCAGGGTAAGCAGCCACTCTTTTTATATAGTTGCGCCACTCTTTTGTTTATGAAGATGTAATTAATTTGATTTCGTATCATATGATCTGGACAATCTCCTGGTGCTCGCCATGTATAGAATCTTCTTGATGGGAGTTGATACCACGTATTGGATATGACGAAATCGTGGTCATTACAAAATTCAATTAGTAACTCTACTCGTTAATTTTTGTTAATGCTTTAATGCTTCCTTTATGTCTTCATAGAAATCTAAAACTTTAGTTTCCGTTTTATCAGATGTGGGTGCGTAAACTTGGATTAGATTTATATTAATAGGTTGACCGGCTAACTTCACTATGATAACTCTATTTGAAACGGGTGTGTAATCTATAACAGACATCGCAGTTTAATTATCAAGCACTATTGCAACTCCATACCGGTGGTAATTATGTGTTTCGTCGCTCTCGGAATAGTACACTGTAAAGTTGTCTTTGTGAGAAATACCTGAGCCAGACCACCTCAATTCACTTACACCCATTGGTTTCACTAGGCGCCGCATTTCTTTGAGCAAGTGATGTAAATTTCCTGGGATGCGCAAACTATTGACGTTTGATGTCCTTATTTTATGAATAAAATCTTGAACTCGAGTCCGAGGGATTTTTAGCACCCTCGGACCATCTAAGGTCTGCCCGGGACTGACGGCCTTTGTTTCAATTTTGTCCGACATATAAGATAATTATTCCAGGGATATCCGTAGGGATCTTTAATGCAATGGTTTCCCCTTATCTTCTACATCTTTATACCGTTGGCCAAATTTTGTTTCATCCGCCTTCGGGTCGATTTCTCAACCCCAGGACAAAAAGGTACCCTACCACTTACAAACTCATACGCCCGAAGCCGTTGGTCAGTATATATATATATATATATATATATATATATATATATATATATATATATATATATATATATATATATATATATATATATATATAAGAAATACTGGATATTATTGACTGTCGATATAAACAAACAACACAGTTTATTAGGGTTGCAGTCAGAATATTGGCCGGGATGTTAAAAAAAAAACACTCTTTTGACTTTTTGTCGAGCTTTCGGAATGATTTTATTCCTTTTTCAAGACACTGTAAAAGACAATTATGTAAATATTTAAAAAATATCACAATTCTTCAGTGTAACTTACTAGTCGTTGAGATTATTTTTGTAAGCATTGAACACTCAACATTTATACCACACATTAAAATATACAATTATGAACATAATACATCATAAAATTTTTAAACTTTGTTGTAAAAATAGTAAAACTAAATTGATGGCATGTTTTACTGGTGTATATTAACTCATACAGAGAATGGAAAGAAAAACAGTGTAATTAATATGTAATTAGGTGTAAATTGATGTTATCTTTCTTTACAAGAAATACTAGAGCCCCTCCTTAGGTGTCTATACTTTTTAAACCTGTCTTAATAGTATGCAACATATTATACAGAGGTGTAATTTTTGTACAGGTAAATATTTATTTTATTTTTGGTGTTTTTCTAGTAAATAACAATAAATGTTACTTAATTTGTCTATATCGGACTTTTTATTGATGCAAGATGTGCTAGATTTTATGAAACACATTTCCAAAAAAACACGTTTTAAATGGTTCTTTTCTTTTGCCAAAATACAGGAATCATCGAAATTAAACTAATGTTTTAGAGTTAGTGCATGTTCTGTCAATGCACATGCATTGGTTTTTTTGGTTTTTATATCACTGCGATGTGATATCACCCTGTTGTGAAAATTACGAGATGATTCTCCTATGTAAATTTTATTACAGTTACTACACGGTATAGAATAAACAACATTCGATGACTCCTGTATTGTGAAAGGATCTTTTGTTTTTGTGTAAAGCTGCGATACTGTTTTCACATTTTTGGTTGTAATTTTTAAGCCACTAACATTTTTAAAGATGTTCATTACCTTAGGTGTCAAAAATGGAATATAGGGTAGGCAACCATAAGTTATTTTAGATGGTAATATTGATGCGTTATGTGTCAATGTCAATTGTCGGATCTCATTATTATGAAAATTTTGGTTAACAGAAACTTGTGAAGGAAAAGGAGAACCGAAAATGAGTTTATTTAACAGCCCTATGGGATAAGAATTCTCTTGTAGTATGGATCTCAGCTTTTTTAGTCCCTTGTCTCTGAATTCTATGTGTGACAAATTGATAACCCTAGTTTTTAAAGCCAAAACCAAATTTGTTTTCATCTTGGATGGATGTTGAGAATAAAAGTTTATGAAACGGTTACTGAAACAAGGTTTACGATACCACTCCGTCCTTAGCATGCCATCATTGCCACGATGGATTAGCATGTCTAAAAAAGGAATCATATTATCAGCCTCTCTCTCAACCGTAAACTTTAGGTGTTCACATTGGGCATTAAAAGTGTTTAAAACATCAGTTACCTTGTTTTCAGGGACCGATAGAATCAAATCATCTACATAACGTTTAATAAATGGTATGTGAGAAGGTATGTTTTCTTTACATGTTGTTATAAGTTCATCCAAAACAAAATTACATAGTATGGGGGATATTTGACTGCCCATTGGAGTGCCAAAAATTTGTTTAAAAAAATTACCATTGAATACAAAGATGTTAGAATCAAATATAAATGTTAACATTCTTATGAAATCATCTAAACTGATCTTAGTATGTGGAGAGATGTTGTTCCAGTTATTTTTAATGCTGTTAAGAATAGCATCTAGTGGTAAGTTTGTAAACAGTGACACAACATCTAAACTAATCAATATATAATTATTTGGAACTTTAACATTGTTAATGAATTTACTAAATGAAAAAGAATCTCTAATATAGAATTCATTGGATTCGTTGTAGGAAATTGTGAGAATATCTGTAAGGTGTTTAGCAAGTTTACTATTAGGAGCATCAATGGAAGATACAATAGGCCTCATTGAAATAGTGGGTTTATGAACTTTAGGCAGTGTATAAAACCTGGGTGCAACTGCATTGTAAATTTTCAAGGATTTTGCAACTTCATGTTGTGTCATTTTTTGTGTCAACAGTGGCAATGTATAAAAATGATTACATTGAAAAAAGTAATAGTTTATTAAATGACACAAAAAGTTACACAAAACTTAAGAACAGTCCGGTGTGCACCCTCCAACAAAAGGCGAACAAGCTAGTTTCGGATTTAGCTGCTTCTAAATCCATAACAACAGAAGTTGCAAAATCCTTGAAAATTTACAATGCAGTTGCACCCAGGTTTTATACACTGCCTAAAGTTCATAAACCCACTATTTCAATGAGGCCTATTGTATCTTCCATTGATGCTCCAAATAGTAAACTTGCTAAACACCTTACAGATATTCTCACAATTTCCTACAACGAATCCAATGAATTCTATATTAGAGATTCTTTTTCATTTAGTAACTTCATTAACAATGTTAAAGTTCCAAATAATTATATATTGATTAGTTTAGATGTTGTGTCACTGTTTACAAACTTACCACTAGATGCTATTCTTAACAGCATTAAAAATAACTGGAACAACATCTCTCCACATACTAAGATCAGTTTAGATGATTTCATAAGAATGTTAACATTTATATTTGATTCTAACATCTTTGTATTCAATGGTAATTTTTTTAAACAAATTTTTGGCACTCCAATGGGCAGTAAAATATCCCCCATACTATGTAATTTTGTTTTGGATGAACTTATAACAACATGTAAAGAAAACATACCTTTTCACATACCATTTATTAAACGTTATGTAGATGATTTGATTCTATCGGTCCCTGAAAACAAGGTAACTGATGTTTTAAACACTTTTAATGCCCAATGTGAACACCTAAAGTTTACGGTTGAGAGAGAGAGGCTGATAATATGATTCCTTTTTTAGACATGCTAATCCATCGTGGCAATGATGGCATGCTAAGGACGGAGTGGTATCGTAAACCTTGTTTCAGTAACCGTTTCATAAACTTTTATTCTCAACATCCATCCAAGATGAAAACAAATTTGGTTTTGGCTTTAAAAACTAGGGTTATCAATTTGTCACACATAGAATTCAGAGACAAGGGACTAAAAAAGCTGAGATCCATACTACAAGAGAATTCTTATCCCATAGGGCTGTTAAATAAACTCATTTTCGGTTCTCCTTTTCCTTCACAAGTTTCTGTTAACCAAAATTTTCATAACAATGAGATCCGACAATTGACATTGACACATAACGCATCAATATTACCATCTAAAATAACTTATGGTTGCCTACCCTATATTCCATTAAGTTAGTGGCTTAAAAATTACAACCAAAAATGTGAAAACAGTATCGCAGCTTTACACAAAAACAAAAGATCATTTCACAATACAGGAGTCATCGAATGTTGTTTATTCTATACCGTGTAGTAACTGTAATAAAATTTACATAGGAGAATCATCTCGTAATTTTCACAACAGGGTGATATCACATCGCAGTGATATAAAAACCAAAAAAATCAATGCATGTGCATTGACAGAACATGCACTAACTCTAAAACATGAGTTCAATTTCGATGATTCCTGTATTTTGGCAAAAGAAAAGAACCATTTAAAACGTGTTTTTTTGGAAATGTGTTTCATAAAATCTAGCACATCTTGCATCAATAAAAAGTCCGATATAGACAAATTAAGTAACATTTATTGTTATTTACTAGAAAAACACCAAAAATAAAATAAATATTTACCTGTACAAAAATTACACCTCTGTATAATATGTTGCATACTATTAAGACAGGTTAAAAAAGTATAGACACCTAAGGAGGGGCTCTAGTATTTCTTGTAAAGAAAGATAACATCAATTTACACCTAATTACATATTAATTACACTGTTTTTTCTTTCCATTCTCTGTATAAGTTAATATACACCAGTAAAACATGCCATCAATTAAGTTTTACTATTTTTATAACAAATTTTAAAAATTTTATGATGTATTATGTCCATAATTGTATATTTTAATTTGTGGTATAAATGTTGAGTGTTCAATGCTTACAAAAATAATCTCAACGACTAGTAAGTTACACTGAAGAATTGTGATATTTTTTAAATATTTACATAATTGTCTTTTACAGTGTCTTGAAAAAGGAATAAAATCATTCCGAAAGCTCGACAAAAAAGTCAAAAGAGTGTTTTTTTTAACATCCCGGCCAATATTCTGACTGCAACCCTAATAAACTGTGTTGTTTGTATATATATATATATATATATATATATATATATATATATATATAATATATATATATATATATATATATATATATATACATATATATATATATATATATATATATATATATATATATATATTTATATATATATATATATATATATATATATATATATATATATATATATATAATATTCAACAATATACAACCGATCGGTGTTTACATATGTAGCCATAGAGCTACCGGCTCTCATAGGACTGCCAAAAATTTGTTTATAATATTTGTTCTGAAACGAAATACAAATGGAATTAAACAAGAACTCTTTCATCACAATATCATAATCAATGCTACATACTGCTACTACTGCATTGCTTTATGGGGAACAGTGGCATCATACAAATTGAAGAATCCTCTACAAATACAGAACACAATGGTATTTCATATCCCACAATTGCAGAGTTATCATTTTTGTTGATTTTAAAGTATACACAAGTTTATTGATTTTGAAGTATAAATTACTAAGCTACAAGAAATAACGAAAAATAATATTTGTTATGTCTTGTATATTTTATTTGATTCAATATTCATATGAATTTAAAATAACATTGCTATATAGCCTATATTATAGGCTATATTATTATGATAAGATAAATTATGGACAATATATTTATCAGATTTATCTGATAGATATTTAGATATCAGATGTAAATTTATCTCTGTTGTGAAATTATTTTAAAAAAATACTGTGTAAACAAACTTCAATACATATATTTAAGTCAATATATTTATTAACTTTTTAAAGAAATTGACATTAAATTTTTCTTACAATTAAATAACTTTTCTTGTGTCGTTGTTTCGCAACTTTATTGTTGTTAGGTTTTTACAGATCTTGAATTCTATTTTAATTTTTGAAACAACGTTGAAAAGTTAACCCAAACTGCATCCAAGCTACTCTCTCAAATATTTGAACTAAGATATACGTCTTCTCGTGATATTTTGTTTATCCACTATTTTTCCGTAGATGATAAATCGCAATATGCTTCACAGCGCAATATGTGTCCTATGTATTGCAGTTTTCTTTCTTTGAGAGCTGTTTCTACTTATTTTTCTTCAACCATTTTTTTACCAGTTCTCCAATAGTAATTCTGCCAACCCATAATGTTCTCAGAGTTGGTCTGTATACCCATATTTTACAACAGTTAATTCTTCTTATTGATTCTCCGTTTAAGTTCTGATCTTCGACATCGAAGAATTTAATTAAGTAGTTAATGTAGTAATATTAAAAGACAAAGAAGTTGATAGTCAAGACATACGATTCATATAAAAGTTATACTGGCGTCAAACAGCGACAGCTTGCATAAACGGAAAATCAACAGAAATATGTAAAATACAAAGAGGTGTCAGACAGGGTTGTATACTATCCCCACTGTTATTTAATTTATATTCAGATAGAATATTTAAAGAAGCGCTGCATAATTTGGAATGGGGCATGAAAGTTAATGGAATTCTGATAAATACAATCAGATATGCAGACGATACAGTTATTTTAAGTGATGACATGAATGGATTACAATGCCTTTTAAATGCCATTGATACAATGGGAAGAGAGTTTGGCCTAAACATAAACTTTGATGGTAAACAAGGCAAATATCGAACACAGTAATTAATCAAATCTTGCCCGAGTACTTTCGATCACAAGATCATCCTCAGGGGCATCTGAAATAAGCCAAGAAACGTTTTTTTAAAAAAGGAAAATTCATTCACTTGGATAAAAACTCCAAGTTTATAGTTGAAAAAAGTTTTTTATGTGATTAACGTTTATAGACTTACTTCGCCAGTTGTGGCCTATCCAGCAGTAACAGAATGTCATAAATGTAAATTGGGACATAACAAATACACTAAACAAAGACAAACAAACACTTTAAAATTTAAAAAATTGGAGAAGCTACATTTTATATAGAACGCCGGAGACAGAATGGCTCCCAGCCTGGCGGAGGCGGAAATATTGAGATGACATGTGACAAATGACAGCTTGTGAAGGGCAGTTACAATAGATAAGTGATCTGCGCCTTTTAAGATTCTATTGACCAAAGGTCCAACTGACACCACTATAGGAAATCAACTGAAGAAATATAAAATTATATCTAATATTTTTATGTAGATTGAATAATCCAGATCTCACACTCAAACCTGTCTATAATAATTAGGATGTTAGTTTGAGAGCAATTAAAGTTGACATAAAGTATGAATGTAAGAAATAGACTAAACAATATATTAGACAGTGGATAGTTGACTACATTAAAATGGTCCACTAAGCGCTATCAGTACTGTAAAAAGAAAATCTGAATATTCAGTTGAATTGCTAAAATTTAAATCAAAATTAAAAGCAAAATATATAAATGGGTTATAATCCAAGTAGTTGGGTTGAATCCACAGTCAATGGAAGAACTTTCAAATTAATATGTAAATACTCAGTGCATGAAGTCTAAACAGTCGAGAGCTGGGCCCTCTACAATGAAAACTCTCACTGTCTTAATACTCAAATTAATTTAAATTGTACTAAATTTATTATTATTATTTTTTTTTAATTTTTTTTTATTTTTTTTCCGATAAATAACATTCGTTACTCCGAGGACACCGCGATAATAACAGACAACGAACATGATAAATATATGCAGTTAATGTTAAATAAAATAAACTCCGTAGGAAAATGCCCACTGTATTAATACTCAAATTAATTTAAATTGTACTAAATTTATTATTTTTTTTTTATTTTTTTTTTATTTTTATTTTTTTTTTATTTAAAAAAAAAATAAAAGCAAATCGACTGTGAAAAACTGTGTTTATTAACAATTCCACGGAATTGATTTTGCATATTTTTCATAGTTTTCGTAGTCTAGTCATGCTCTACCATATCAAAAGCTTATTCAGAATTGAGAAAATGACCATAAAAATACCATTAATATGCAAACCAGGGTGAAAGATCTAAATAGTATTGTATTTTCAGCAATGGATTTTTGCTTATCTTCTTTTATCAGCAGATATGTTTATGGAATAATTTGAAAATTATTTTTAAACAAAATGTTAAATTCATAATAAACATTATTTAACTGAACGGCAGATATCCAGCACAGTTTTATTAATTAAATCTTGCCCAAGAACTTTCGCTTCCTAGAGCATCTTCAGGGGTATTTCGTCAATTCCGTCAAATGTGTCGCTGGGAATTGGCTGCAGGAAGCTCAAAACCGACAGAACTGTACGAAATTAGAAGAGGCCTATATTTGAAACTTTGGACACAGAACGCTGGATAATGGTGATAATGATGACACAACAAAATTTAGGATTTATCCACATCGACTTTAAAAACTTAATTAAAGTTCACTGTATGAATATATGGCAAAACTACGGGAAAAATGCGGAAACAAAACTAAATTAAATTTCTTTTCATGTGACGACTATCTTGAATAATCCATTAAATAGAAGAGATCAGATAATAATTATCCTTGTCAGAATTAGACATACTGCATAAAACATAAATTCTTAATAAAAAAAGAATCTTCGCCAACTTGCAGAAACTGTTCTCTTCTTTTAAAAGAAAATATAGAATCTCAGATGACATTAAAACCACCTCTACTACAAACACCGAACGTGTACTAGATTAAAAGATTTATGTTTATTTACACATATTATTTAAATAAATCGAATCCTTGTGTGCATTACATCTCTAATAACCTGCGCGGTTGATGGGGAGTGTATGTTTCCAAATAAAAAAATGCTTGTTTATTTGTATGTTTTTTAACAAAAACCATAATAGACTAAAAATATATTCTAAATTTTTGGGGATGATACATATTTATATTTATTTATTTTACTGATTTATTGCTGTATTGATTCTTAGTATTATTAAAATAAAGTTCAGCTATACATATACAGGGTGTTTCAAAAAGGTATGTCATAAATTAAATCACGCATTCCGAGAACAAAAATAAATTGATTGAATCCAACTTACCTTGGTACAAAAATGTACACAAAAAAAATACAGCCCTTTGAAGTTACAAAATAAAAATGTTTTTTTGCATTATCTCCTAAACTACTTGATATTTTGTAATAAAAATGTGCACGTTATTTTCTTGTTCTGAAAGCATTTTTCATAAAAAGAATCAACAAAATCTAAGAGCACAGAAAACTTTAAGGGAGGTGTGGAGCCCTAAATCCCCCCTAAACTTTTGAGTACGTTCAAATCAAACGAATTTTGTGGCATCAAAACTACTCATCACCAAAGGACTTTCAAAGTTAATGTTTGGAAAGGAACTGTGGATAACAATCTAATGGGCCCAGTATTTCTTCCTAACAATTTAAATGGTGATAATTATTTGCAGTTCTGGGCAAAAGATTTAGAAGAGTATTTGGAAAAAGTGAATATTGCAATAAGCCAAAATATGTGGTTTCTACAACATGGCGTTCCACCGCATTTCAGTAATGAAGTCCAGGAATACCTTTGCAGACTGTATCCTGGTCGGTTGATTGAAAGAGGGGGTCGTGACGCACCTATTTCTTGGCCACCCAGAAGCCCAGGTCTTAACCATATGGACTTTTACTTTTGGGGGTTTATGAAAGAGAAAATGTATTCTGTAACAATAGAGAACGAACAACAATTGAGGGTTAGAATAATTGAAGCTGCAAATCAATTTCGTCAAAAAAACACGATTTTTCACCGCATTCGGTTTTCCTCCCAAAAACGATACTAAATGTGTATTGGAGAAAATGGGGGTCATTTTGAACATTTATTGTAATATCATATTTATAGAGATTATAGACATTTTTGTACTTGTTAATTCATTTAAGCCATTTATTTAGTTCCACGTAATTGTTTAAGGTTAATGAAAAGGGCCGTAACTCAATAAAAACTGTTTTTGAAAAAAGTGATAAAAGGCTAAAAAATGTTAAAAATAATGTTTTAAACTAATGATGCCACAAAATTCATTTGATTTGAACGTACTCAAAGGTTTGGGGGATTTAGGGCTGCACACCTCCCTTAAAATTTTTCTGCGCGGTTAGATTTTGTTGATTCTTTTATGAAAAATGCTTTCAGAACAAGAAAGTAACGTGTCCATTTTTATTACAAAATGTCAAGTAGTTTGGGAGATAATGCAAAAAGAACAATTTTTATTTTCTAACTTCAAAGGGCTGTAACTTTTTTTGTGTACACTTTTGTACAAAGGTAAGTTGGATTCAATTAATTTATTTTTGTCCCCGGAATGCGTGATTTAATTTATGACATACCTTTTTAAAACACTCTGTATTGTCGACCTATTCTTTTAGACATTATAAGTCCATTCTCATAAATTTTTAAATTTAAAATTTTTCTCTTATTGCTGTATTGTTCCTTTTACTTTTTATTTTTTGTTTAAGCTATTCTTAAAGAACGAAACAGCTATATTATAATTTCACAATTTTTACCAAAATGTATCAACTCTCCCTGGGCTAGCATTAACTTCAGCTGGGACAGCGTTTGACAGCAGCCTCAACTACAACATCATAACCATCCTCAATTTACGATAGACTAAAAAATATATTACATTATATTTTGAAATATATCTGGTATCGTCTGTGGGTGTACTTACTTTAATATAATAATATTATATTTTGCTATTTATATTTTAGTATAGCTTCCCGCGCGTTAATACCTTTATAAAAATTGCAGCAAATCATAATAAATAATTAACAAAATACAATTTTATTGGAATTATAATTTTCTAATTTCTATTTGTAATAAACAATTACTTATATCCATTAATTCGATAATTAAAAATTATCAACTAATCATATGAATGATAGAATAAGAATAAGAAAATATACTATCGGTGTTTATATTATCAAGCTTTAAGTCACAAAAACTTTGTGTTACATTTTCTTCCGTAAAGTTTTATACCTTTAAAACAATTTTAACTGGAATAATATTTACTTAATATTTTACGTCACAACTCACTTTCGAAACATTTTTATAATGCCTTTTAAATTGGAAGCGACCCAGAAAAAGCATTCATCAAAAATCAAGTCGGATGATTATCTCATTCCATTAACCTCTTGAGTACTGAATAAATAGCCAGTGGTAGTTAAATTGGTTTGGATATGGGTGAATTTGCCTAAAATAATCGGAATCTTCCTTGCAACATTTGCTTGGAACATTTTTAATTATTCTTGATTGCAACAATTGATATTTTTATTTTTTTATTTGCTAAATAAAATATAAATATTTGCTAAATAAATATATTGCATGTGCTAATTATGATAACTGTTCTAATCCGTTTATATTATTTTTTTCCATTGTATTCTTACGGAGAGTACTTTTTATCATCATTTTTTTTTGTTTATAATTAAGAACCATAAGAACTATTTTAACGTTTCATGACTATAACCAAGACTACAACATAATAAAAAAACTAAATTATCCCATAACTAAAAAAATTCCCAGTGATCGGCTCTATACCATAGTTTAAAAAAACTTACAATCAAAAGTGAAAATTTAAATGTAATTGGTATAATATTTTAATTATGTTTTTATGGAATTAAGCCACAATTATTGATTGTAATGAACATCACATTTTTAATTAACAAATGTTTTCATTACTACAAATTATATACAAACAAAATTACATATTAACAAATTATATACATATTATATACATATTCAGAAAAATGTATAACCAAAGTTTTTATTATTGGTTATCTTCTTCTTCTTCTTCCTTTATTGGGTAATATCCCAGGGGATAATTTGCCCAGCTAATTCAGGGGGGGTATTCTCAACTTGCTCTAGACAATCGAATATCCCCATATAACACTAAATTGAAATTATTTTATATTGAATGAACACTATGTTGAAACTTTTTCTTCTTGTGCCGAACAGTTAGTATAGGAAAGACTATTCAACACAGGATAAAACTTTTCTCGCTTGGGGGTAGCAACCAGTCTTTTTCTACATAGTCTTTTTTGATGAGGTCCTCAGAGTTCCACAGCAAACTCTTCTGCAGCTATCTACTTAATTCAATAGCTACTTTACTGTGGACTGTCCAAGTTTCTCTTTTTTTTTTTTCTACCAACGGATGATAGAGAACCCACGTGTAAATATAGGAGTTTGTAGTTTTGTTTTAAGCAATTCTTTGTAGAGGTCAAAATTTGGAGAAACGTTAATTGGACACTCTAGGATAATATGATTCAGAGATCCAATTTGACCACATTCACAGTACGGGTTGTCCTGAATACCTATGCGGAATAAATGAACTGGAGCGGAACAATGTCCTGTTCTAATTCTAATTACTGTGGTTATATGCCTTCTGTCTGTATAAGGAAATTGATTGAACCATAGTGATTTGTTCTATTTATTGACTATTTTACTATAAAACGACCCTTTTGATCTGTTTGAATTCCATTCTTCTGCCAATAGAGTCCAAATTAGCTTTTTAATATAAAATAAGTAGTTTGAATAATGCAATTTAACTTTGGGTGGCATTTTTAGTGATCTTTCTATGTTTGCCAATTTGTCTGCAACACAATTGCCCTTAATATCCGAATGCCCTGGAATCCAAGCCAGAATAATACTGATGTCCTGTTGATTGGCTTCTATAATGCCCCTTTTGGTTATAATAGAGGTATGTTCAGTTTCCATTGAGTAAGATGTTTTCCCTATCTTTTCTATAGCACTCTTAGAATCAGACAAGATTAAGGCCCTCTTGATAACCTTCTCCAAGATAAATTGAACCGCATGATTAATTGCAATAATCTCTGCAGTGCAAACTTGAGTCGTAGAGAGTTTACTAGAGTATGAGTATTGAAAGTCAGGATAAAAAACACCAAATCCTGCTGAACCGTTACTATCAACTGATCCATCTGTAAAGATTATAGTGTGAAGTGGATTGTCAAGTGAGATTCTTTGAAATTGAATTAATGCATGTTCATCACTTTTATTAGATTGCACATTCCTAATAGGGATAGAAGTTAATTGATCTCCTAATTCAAAATTGTGGCACGGAAATAAGTCACTAAAAAATAAATTTGGGGTATGCTGGAATTTATTCATAGTGGAAACTAAGAGGGGAATACTTTTTTTATTCCAGTATTTATGATTTAATTGTATTGATATCTGTAATTCATTCAAGGCAGAAATTATTGGATTATTAATTAGCATAAGATTTTTTAGGAGGAATTTAGAATTAAGCCATTCCCATCTGTACTTGAGAGGAATTTGACCACTTTCACCTAACAATGGATAAATAGGGGTAGATTTCATACATCCTGTTATGATACGAATACACTTATATTGTAATTTATCTAACCTGTTGATTAGCACGTTTGGACAATCTGATAATATTTGCCAACCATAATCTAAATGACTCTGTATCAAACCATTATGAACTATCTAGAGGGTTTTAGGATCACTACCCCAATATGTTCCACAACGAGCTTGATTTCCACTTTAGGTATTTTGAATAACTACCCCTAAATATTTCGCTGTATCCACCCATTTAATTGCATGACCTCTAATTTTTACGTTTGAAGGAGTAATTTTACGATTTCCTATTTGAAATATAATTGCTGAGGACTTATTGTAAGATAGACTAAAGTTGTGTTCTAATAACCAGAGATCCATCCTTTCCATTAACAAGTTCAAAAAATTAATTAATATAAGTAAATCAGCCCCACTAACCAAAATAACCAAATCATCTGCATACTGTATCAGATTACAACCGTTGGGAATAATCTCGTATAAAGATATAGAATAATCTCGTATAGAGTATAAAAGAGAGATGTTGACACTATGATAAGCTGCTGAAATATCTAGGAAAAGTCCTACGGTAAAATTATTTAATGAAAATTCTTGTAATATTTTAGGATTTAGTAGTGAAATGCATTCTATGCAACCTCTACTCCTTCTAAAACCAAGTTGCAATGGATTTAAAATATGATTGTGTTCTAAGAACCACTCAATTCTGTTTTTAATTAATGTTTCCAGCATTTTACCAACACACGATGATAGAGCTATTGGCCTATAATTAAGTGGGTCAGTTTTACCCTTTCCATGCTTAACAATGGGTAATATGACCGTTTGTTTCCACGAGAGAGGAAGCTGTCCCTTCCGGATACATTCATTAAAGAATTGAATTTAGAGTAATGATCCAGAGTGCAGTAAATTTTTTAACATTGAGTATGAAATCTGATTAGGACCCACAGCAAAATCAGTTTTATAAAGAAGAGTATTGTGATATTCATCAAATGATATGGGATTGTCAGAATACTGCATAGGACTGAGAAGTAATTCAAAGTCGCCAGAAATAGGTGAGAAAAATGTTAAAATTTCCTGAGCTACCTCCTTTGGTGGCAAATGATATAAAAGAGACAATTTACTACCAGAAACCTTGTTAATTTTATTCCAAATATCTTTAAGGGAGTATTTCTGTTTAGTTTGCTATAAAAGGATCTAAAGCTTATTTTCCGCTTTAATTTTAGAAATTTTATAGCTTTCGCTATGAATTTTTTAGCCTTAGAATTTTGATGTGTCTGCCACTGATGATATATATTCGATAAAATTTTCATAGTCCTCAATTGGAAACGATGAGAAAATACACTCTAGTTTTTCGTGGAAAGAAAACCAATTAGCCTTTTTAAAATTTTGTCTTTTAGAAACCTGATTAGAGTCCTGTGTTGGGATACCGACATAGCATAGAATGGGAAAATGATCACTAGATCCTGTATCTGGAATGGTGGTCCATCCACTAATTTTAGGTGCCACATCTATCGAAGTCAATGATAAGTCAACAACTGATTTGTTGCTACCAGGACGAACCAATCTTGTTGGAGAACCATCATTAAGAAAAATCAACTTAAGATCTTCTGCAGTTTGCAAAATATTTCTGCCATTAACACTATCTCTTGAGCTTCCCCATGCTCTATGATTACAATTTAAATCACCCATGACAGTAGAGGTTTGTTGATCAAGTTGACCAAAGAAGACCAGCATGTTTTGGAAATGATATTATCCAAAGGACAATACATATTTAATATATTTAAATTATACTTGGGTAAAAAAGTGCGTTCAAATTGAACATCTGAGTTAAAACCAGGATTGTTAATATGAATATCCCGAAAATCTATATTATATTTGATAATAAAGCCCCCATATCTATCACCTCGATCCTTTCTGATAATGTGATACCCTCTGCATCTAATTGTGTGTTGGTTAGATAGCAAAGACTCACTAATGAAGACAATATCAGGGTCTTTAATAAGGACTTTTAAGTTATCAGCATTGGCATTAAAAGATCTTATATTCCATTGTATAATAGTTAGTGGAGCGTGATGATTGAAAGTATAAATTGTTAAAAACATGCGTGTACCAGGTCAAGACGAGAGGGAATCAGTGTTCTGAGTCCTCAGACCCAGATACCTCCATCCCTCCTCCCTCATGACTAGTACTTATAGCATTATGTGACACACTTTTGTTTTTATTATTACCAATGTCTACATTTAATCCATTATGATCCTTAGGAGAACTATAATTTTTATTAATCAATTCAACAATAAATCTCATAACCAAATCCTTGGGATTTTGATTGAGTATTAATATAGCCTGATTTAAATCTCTTTGGGTCTGAGAGTTATTTATAAAGTGACTAGGAGATTCTTTGGGGGATCTCCCATTAGAATTGTTTAATACTTTAGAATGAGAACTTTGATCAAAGCCTACATTTAATGTTCTTTTCCTTTTTGATGGAGTGGATTTTGTAATCTGACTGTAGGAAACAGAATTTGAAGACAGGGAAGTAGCAACTGATCTCCTTTCTTGAACTAAAATGCTATTTGCAGGGGATGGATAGGTTACAAGATTAGGAAAATCCTTAATGTTCAACTTTGGGCTAGATGTTTCCCTTGGAATGTTTTTGTTAGCTTCATAATAGGATAAGTTGGCAAATGACATAAGTTCTTTAATACTCTTTTGTCTTTTTCTTTCTTTACATTCAGGATGTCTAGAATCATGATCTGATGTTTTGCAGAACATACAAAAGCTTCTGCACCCTACAAACGAGGGAGAATCATGATTTGTACCACATGTAACACATCTATTTTTTCCCTTGCATTGAGAAAGAGAATGCCCATATAAAAGACAATTATAACATTGGAGAACTGGACTAACAAAGGGTATCATCTTCATAGGTAGACCATAAATTTCAATTTCTTTAGGGATGTTCCTTCCTGAAAAAGTTAAACAAATAGTACCTGTAGGGATGAAAGTGGTTTCTGAATTATTTTGCATAACCCTTCTATTGATTCTTTAACAGAGATAACTCTACAAAATGGTAGATTAGTAGAAGTTGACATTTTAATTTCCTCTTCTGACAAAGATTTAAAAACTCCCCTAACAATACCTTTACAAGAGATGAGATGAGTGGGAATGAAAACCTCATAACCTAATTCTTCCCAATCCTTCCTAAGGATAAACGAATTGGCAGATTGTCTGTCCTTGAATACTACCCCAACTCTATTTTTTTCCTTTCTAACAAACTTAGCAATATCTTTCAGTTTTTAATTAAAGATAGTCTTAGCAATACTTAGGACATGATAGTTACCCACATTACTATTTTTACCCTGAACAAAGACCTCAAAGGGTCCCAAATCTGATTCAGAATATAAACTTTTTTCTTTAATGTTTACATTCTCTATTGTTTTTATACAGATAATATTATTGTCTAATATACATTGTTTTTAGACAGATTTTGACTTATATTATGGTCGGGATCTGGTGGCCGGTAGGGAGGAATTTCTTCCTCCATAATGGCGAACGTTAACAACGTTTAAATCTACCAAAACGTTTAGATGTAGTTTGACTATATAGAAGATTAAGAAATGTGTAAAGGAATAGGATCATAAAGAAAATGTTAGTAGGGCTCTTACTTGTATTTTTCCACCTTCCACCATCAAACTTAAAAAAAAACCATTATGAAATGACTCCTGGAATTATCCAAGCTTTAATTTCTAATCCATAATAAGCGCAAATTCGTGAAATATACTGTACTTAAATTACAAAAATGCGCAGAAATCTTTGAAATGCGTATTTAAACTTTGACAGTTCAACTGACCTATTATTGGTTATATTTATATCATTCGAAAGTTGACATGCTGGACCTTCAAATATTATTTGAAAATTGACATGCTAAACCTTTATATTGTAGGTAAACAGCATATAATAGCTGCAAAAAATTTGAGGGTTGTGCTTTAACCATCGAAATATCAAAATCTGACTGTTTTTGTGTATATTATGTTATATGTTTGTGTAAAAACTGTATCGTAATAATTGTCGCTTAGTGTGTAAATTGAGCAAAACACAGATTTTGCGTTTATATGTATTGTGTGTTGCATCTGTTTTGCATAAAAGATTGTAGGCGATGTTTTTCGACCTCCTAATACTCCACTATTGTTGGTATATTCTTGCTGTTGACTTCTTCTTTTAGAATTAATAAACAAATCCTGCTGCATTCTGCTGATGGGTTTGCTACACATTTTTTTTTGTTGAGTAGGATGAGGGCTGCTTCTTTGACTTTTCTCTTTTTTATGTCAGTTTCTTTTATGATTATTGATGCATCTTTTCATTGTGGTCTATGCTGGTTGTCCCAGGCATGTTTACATATCTGAAATTCATCAGTCTCTGTTCTTGATTTGTTTAATGCTTTTTTATCCTGACAATAAGTGGTCTAGCGATTCTTTCACATAGAAATTATTGAATTATTAATGAATCCTTCACTCCCCGCCTCTCGACGCGTTAGTGTTCTGAGCTGTTGGACGTGAATCCCTGTCCTGGCATTTGGTTTTCACCTCTGGCTGCGTTGAGTAGTTGAGTTACTGTGACCAAATGCCCATCTTGGTAGTTAGTATTCGCCTCTGGTTGCGTTGAGTAACTGAGTTACCGTTGCTAACTACCCATCTTCCTGTTCCTTTGTTTTCTTTTTTCTTTTTCTTTGTTCTCCTGAAGAAGCTACATACAATTGTAGCGAAACGTCGAGATGAACCCACTTTTGGGTCACTCACAAATGACACGGTCCAAACCCGGAAGACGAATAAACTATAAGAGATGAAAACACTTAAAAAATGTATGGTAAAACACTACTACGGGATAGAGCAAGAAGTACATATAGACGACGTATGTAAGGTGGAAAGATCAAGGACTGGGTAAGAAATAAAAGAGTAAAAGAAAACGATCATATACTTAAGCCGAATGACAACAAATAAAGTAGTAAAGACGGCCAGAAACGGTTCCCCAATAGGAAAACAATCAGTAGTAAGACCACGAAAACGATCGAAGGACAACTTACTGAAGGCACATTCGAAAACACGGAGTAATGACTAAATAAAAAGAAGAAGAAGATTTATACTTCATAAATCGTTATCAAAATACAAAATAATTATAAATTAATCAAATGTTGCTTTTGTTACTCGGTAAAAAAATTTCTTTAATAATTTAATTTATTTAACGCATTCATTTTGAGAATTCAGAAATATACTTTAACTTAAGAGAGATAAAATTAACTTTTTTAAGAAATTAAAGAATTTTTAGAATACAATAAAAGATCAGAATTATTTCGAAACCACTTGCTTACTTCTGTCATAAATTCGATTTTAAATTAAAAAAAAATAACGCGCCACTGTTGAATATCTCATTCATTACGTCTGCTTTAGACATTTTTCACTTTTTAGCAAATTATAGGGTAGTGAAAGTAGTGTGGCTCAATTGCTTAAATATTTTTAACAAGTATTGTTGATTGTACTAAAACCGAAATGTTGGTTTAACTTGGCAAAAGTATTAACAGCACTTAGTCAGATTACATTTAATTATATGATCTACATAAACACTTCCTATTGTCTTATTTTTTTTAATTAATATTTCGGTAATATCTTTCAAAACCAATGAGATGAACTTTATGAAATTTCTTTAATGTTAGAAGACTTATTTATGTTTTCAATAAATAGGTCTAGTTTATTATTATTTAGTCCCCCATATCGTTAATCGTAGATATATACACTTTTTATTTTGTTGTAAATCTTTTTGAATGTCGATAAGTTTTATAGAGGGAGAGAGAGAGAGAGAGAGAGAGAGGGGTGGGAGAAAGAGAGTTATAAATCCTATTGTAGAAAATAAATATATACGTTACAGCAGAAACAATAGCGGTATACCTGAATAAAACATGGATATTTATTAATTATTTTTATATTAACCACACCACATTTTCGTTACCTATGAAAATAGTTACTGTCTAGTGGTCTTCAACTTCAATCTTTTTCACGCAGACGATTTGTTACATAATCTAGGCAAATTGCTATAAAGTGTGCATCTCGCAAATCGGTAACCAATTCAAGTATTACTTGTCAAAAATAACTTGACTCCTGGTCTTCTTGATAGTAGGCTCCACCTCTGATGCTCAGTGGACAGCAACAAAGTTTCAGCATTCTTTTTTCGCGATCGTTAAAAGCGAGGTATTAATATAAATACTTGTACAGTTTGCGACAAAAATTTTTTTCTTTTATCTACGTTAGTAAGCGCTGTAATTGTAATTCATTTGAGTTTGTAAATTATTAAAGGTGGTTTTATATTAAAATTAGAAGGCAAAGATTTGTCTGAGTAAATGGGGGAGATAATATTAAATGCCACTATTTTTATGCAGCGAGAATTGGTACAAAATCAGCCTGTTAACGATTTTTAAAAAGTACAGGACCGTGCTGCCTTAGCAACGGGAATAAGTTTAAGCACTATAAAAGGATCTGTCGTAAAATGAAAAGTATAAAAAAATGAGCTTCTACATGATTTTCTACGCTTAACGGCAAAGACTGAAATCTACCCAAACTCCAACTTGCCAATTTTGACAGAGGTATAGTTTATCGTACAATAATAAATTCTTATTGCACCTGAAAACAAGTTCACACATTATGATATATAATAAACAAATTATTAAAGACAGTTACCTGAAGCTTTAAGAAAATTGGCAAAGAACATATGTTGTCGATGAAAGAAAGCTTAGAATAACTGGAATATTTTAATAAAAAAGCCTGATATAGTTCGACAAGTGCTTCAAAAAAATTTTCTTAGAAATATTAAATATTATAGAGAATAAAATATCTCCACAATTAATATCGATTAAAAGTTTCTTATACCCATGACAAATACTAGGAAAGCAATAAAATAGAATAGAAATATTTTGATTTACAAAATCAGCCGAAAAATAAATACTTTAAATGACTTCACTTAGAATAGTATCAGATACAAATTTAATTAAAATATATACAATTTTAAATTCTTATTTATGAAAGACATCTTAAATTAAAAAATGATTAACTAATACATTGAAAAGAATAAAATACCACCGAAGGTTTGCACAAGCTAGTTTGCACAACCTTAAAGGCAGAAATCTATAGCATAATAAAAATTCACAAACCCAGATATAAATCTTATGACATCAGATCATGAATGATGCAGATTCAGATCACTCTGTCTTAAGAGTAGCACCTACCATTGGACTGTATTTTAAAATGTTGATTTGTGATTCTCCAAACTTTCCCAAAAGAAGAAAAAGTAAAACAAGTATTGCGAACATGCTGTTTTTCAAACGTCATTTTATGGAAAAGAAACCAGGTCTATATTTAATTGAAGATGAATTATTAATAATACACTTACAGAAAGGTAATGACAATGATATCGTAGATTCTCTGCAAAATGGCAGTTCGGGAACAGAAGGCGAACCTTTAAGCTTTAATTTTAATCTGGTCTTTTGTGGTAATTTAAAAATTAAATAGCAAGTTTCTTGTGTAGTGTAGTAAGATATATTTTCAATACGTTTTTACATTTACAAAAATGTATATCATTTCATATTTAAACGATAACTTTATTGTTATACAATAATTACCGAAATAATTTTGTCACAACACATTCTACAGATAAACACTTATTTTTGTTTAAAACAAATACGTAATTTTGAAAATTGTTTCTATTTAAGAAGTTCCTTAACAAATTAAGCGCAAGATAGCGCATTATGCATCTCTTTTCTTCCGCATACGTTCTTACTCAGTTTTCTTACGCATATGGACAAAACTATTGCCATTGACAAAGACATTGTTGGTTATCCTCTAGAGGATAAAACTAAAAATTTGATCTTTAACTGCAGTTACAGTCCATGGTTTATATTAAATAACAGTAATATTAAACTGATAGACAACTACTTGATACCTAAAATAAAATTTAAAGTTCTGATTTTATCTATAGTTCAAATTCTAACTTTTTTCTGCTTCAGTTACTTCAGTTAGTTCAGATAAAACGGTCTTTACCTTTTTGGAGTTCTTATTAAAGGGTATTTACAGTTTGAATGTATATTACAGCGTATTCAAATTTAAAACCTAATTACTTATTTTATCACACACATTTATTTTTCACACATACTTTAAAATCACGGAAAATGAATTCAACTCTTGTTAAAATTTAAAAATATAAATTGTTTTACTGATTTACTAGACACGTAGTCAAATCAATTCAGCTGTTAAATTCTGGAAATTTTTAAGCAAAATAATTGCTTTGTGTTGAATTTGTTTTCTTTTGTATTCAAGTAAGAAGTGTCATGGTGGTTATTAGAATCCTCTAAATATCGCTGTCTTACAATTTGAAACTTCTAATTAGATTTCTGGTATGGCTGATTAAAAAGTTCTGACAGAGCAAGAGTTTGACTTTTAAAATAAAATCGATTAGGACATCTACTATCCTAGACCAAAAAGCTATACGTAGAGTCAGATTTAAATCGTTCTGCAGTCTGAGTTTTTCTTTTAGCCAATAAAATTTATCTCAACAGATACTAAAAAAGAGAACGTACTTAATATTTATTAATTCAATCTTTACTCTAAATATTGCTAAGGTAATAAACCTGTCAGGTTCGTAGGTACTTAATTAATGTTTAAAATTAGAAATTGCTATTTTGGCCATTATGTAATTACGGCCAACAAAACGCCGTAATAAAATACGGATATAGGGCTAACCATACTTGCATAGTACTCGCATCATCTTCTTGAGACCAAGAATGACATTAGGATTTAAATTTGTTTTCAAAAATTTTTTTCTTTATTTCCTAGCAAAATTCTAAAGCTATAGTTTAATGGTAAAAGTAGAAGAAGCATTTAAGTATCCCCGTACGAATACATTTTCCCTAAAATTAAATGTGTGTTGTAGTATCACAGAGTCAGAGACAGTAGGCACATTTTTCATTAAACGAAATTTATCTGCTTGGATATAATTAAATTTTATGCAGTTAACTATTATTCCTGTCTTAAAAAAATTGGCATTAATTCGTTATTAGTATTATACTAATATTATCATTATAATTTAATAATGTTTTGGATTTTGTGAACGAGTTTCGAAGTAGAAATTGAAAAGTTAAATAAACTTAATTTGAAAGTAAAACTGTGGCTTATTCCCATCAAAAATAATAGGTAAATAATTGAATAATTCAAATACCGATTAAATAACCATTAATGAAAGATATCGACACTCAATCAGAGTAACTAAAATACTAATGTAAAATAGTTTTCCTCAGATCATAGATGATTGATTAAACTGAAGGAAACAGAAAATAAATATATTATCGAGGAAAACTACAACCAAAAATCCCAAAATTTATAGTGCTAAATAAAAGATTTGTTTTATTCCTAACATTCATCAATTTAGCAACGTTTGTATACACAGTTCAATAAATCTGTTAGATATCAAATCTCCCCGCTTTCACCCAATAGACCGTTTATTTTGCCATGGTATACCCAGAGAATTGTGTCACGATTACATCGAACCTTATCATAGTACACTATTCTGAATCTGGAGATAAGTCGATGTTATTTTCTGAATTGAAGAAGCAAAGGAGGTCTCTTTTTTTTGGCTGGTCGAATCCAATCTTAGATTGGCGATTTCAGCATGTTCTTCAATAGTAGAGCAAGTATAAGGGTAGGAAAACGTGTGTTGCCGGCACTGTTAAGCAAGCTCTGCCAAACGCCAACAGGCACATGTGTATATTAGCATAATTTAATAAGAAACGGTACACAAAGAAAGCTTGTCGGAACTTGTCGGCGTTTGTAATCGGCACTGACCAGAAAAGAAGAAAGTTCAATAAATTATTTTCCATCTTTTATTACGTTATCAACATGAATGACAACAATCATTTGATCAGTTTGGTATACGAAAAATGGACTATATGGGATAAACAGGTCAAACAACATTCCACGGAATGTGAAAAAGTAATGGAAGGACGTGACTGTTAAAATGGAAATTTAAGATAAACAAATGATTGTATTATATTATTATATTACAGTACCTATGTAATTTTAGTTGTCACATACGGCCTGTCAGTCTTAAAACATATTTTAAAAACTCTTAATGAAACAATATAATTTGTATCGTGTATACTATTTAGAGAAAAATTAAATACCCTACATAGGTTTTGCAATATTACAAAGAGTACGTGGTGAATAAATCCCTTTTATTATAATTCTCAACAGACAACCGTTTATTATAATCCTAATTAATGCCCAAAGGCCCTCTTGCGTAGAGTTTTAAAAGGCACAGGAGCAGTGGGTATGCCTCGTCTATAACAAGTACATATGAAGCTTTCGCATTCGTTGCAGGTAAGAACGACGGTTCCGGAATCTCAAATTCCTGCTTGTCTAGTAATATAATAATACAGGTGGAAGGTCCCACCATCACTTTGTTTGAAGAAGAAATATTTGTAGTTAAAAAACTTGAATCCTAAGTTTCTTAGACACTAAACTCTGACATGTTTTTTCGTCAATTATCCCAAGCCCATTTGGAAAATTCCAAAGGCCAAATAAATCCTTAGCAGTTTCTAGAAAAGGGTGTATCCCATACAACTATAACCACCTATCTAATAATATTTCCTAAAGTTGATGAACCGACTTGGAAACTGAATAAATGACAAGGATTTATATGATTCTGCTGTAGCTAAATACCTGAAACCAAATAATATATATATACTATGATATATATATACATATATATATATATATATATATATATATATATATATATATATATATATATATATATGTATATATATATCATAGTATATATGTTATATATGTTTTGATAAAAAATCAAAATAGGGAGTTCCGAGTTTGAAGAAGTAGAATACTTCAAATACCTAGGAGTTACAATAAGTAAATCCGGAGAAAGGAAATCCGAAATAAAAGAAAAAATATTAGCAGCGAATAAAGCTTATTTTGCAAACAAAAGATTACTTAAAAGCAAAACACTGACTAAAAAAAGCAAGATGAGCATTTATAACACCATAATTAGACCAATATTATTATATGCAGGGGAAACAATGACGATGGTTAAAAAAGATGAAGAAGACTTAAGAATTGCAGAGAGAAAGATTATGAGAACCATACTAGGACCAATCAGAACAGAGCAAAATGAATATAGAAGCAGAACAAATGCAGAAATTAAGGAAGAACTTAAGGAAGACATTGTAACTAAAATAAAGCAATGCAGAGTTAGATGGTTAGGTCACATCTGGCGAGCAGGCGATGAGGAAGTGACATACGCAATGATAGAATGGAATCCAGGAGGAAGAAAGAGAAGGGGAAGACCGAGATCAAAGTGGCTGCAAGAAGTTGAAGAAGACCTCCAAAGGGCAGGAGTCAGTGAATGGAGAGGAAGAACTAGAGACAGGAAAAAATGGAGAGATATTGTCAAGAAGATAAGATAAACAAAAAAAAAGACTGATCCACTTAAGAAATAGGATCTAGAAAGCATTTGCGGTTTAACCCCACGTTGGGGTGTATAGCCATTATATATATATATATATATATATATATATATATATATATATATATATATATATATATATTATTATACTTCTTCTTCCACAAACGCGGAAGGAACAAAAATAATTAAGGAATCCATCGGAAGTAAGTTTTTAAGAAATCTGAAGACAAAATATGTATTAATTTTAAGATAGAAAGTTTGTATATTTGTAAATAGATAGATTAGTACCGAAATTTTATGACTTATAAAGAACTAAGCCATTCTAAACGAGTTATTGACAAACCATTTGTACATTATAGAAAATAAGCTGTTACCTGAAGGATTAGTCCGGTATTGTGTTGTATAAATCTTCTATTATGACTAAGGCAAAAATCTTTGAAATGTATAAAAATTATTTGTTTACAAGGAAATGACCATTGTTAAAAGATTAAAGTTCCTTGCTTGAAAACGGTAATTAGCATTCCAACAAGTGTGGTAAACAAATTTGGATTTTGTGATGAGACGATCTTTTTGGAAGGGGAAATCGACAGACCGAGGGTTGATAGAGTTTTTGTTGGTTCGAGAAGACAGTGATGTTTGAGTGATCGAAAAGAAAGGTTGCGTCTCGACAGGCGGTGTGTTCGTGAGTTGGAGGCCGGCATTGTTAAGTGGATAAAGTTACCAGTCTTGTTAGCAGAATTGTGGAAGAAGTAGATTGCAAGTCGATGTAAAGAAATCCTTGAATCTAAAGTGTGCAGTTTCTGGAATACGTGTTAAATAGTTGTGGCACCAGGTGAGAAAAGAGATCCGTGGGTCACGAAGAAGTTATATGAATGTTTGAAGAAGTGATTTTCGTGTGTTAAGTGTTGGAGAATTGAGTCAGGAGGTTAAATTAAGTCAGTTAAATTGGCTGAAGGAGCAGATACTGAAACAAGAAGCCGAGGCGCAAGGTGGAAGAACACATTGCTGTGGAAGGTGGACAATTCTTTGTGTGGTCCTAAAACAATCCAGGGAAGAAAGGTCAGATATTTTCCTTTTTCAAGTTGAAAGGTGTGTAAATCTTAAATGCGATTTGTTTACCTCATTGTTATTACCAGTTTAAAGCATGATTAGACCTTTTTACATTTATCAAATGTTTTAAAGTTTTATTTCCATAATAAAATAGATTTTTTAAATATAAGGAAGATAAAAGTTTATAAAGGTATCCAAATTTAAATTAGTTTCAAATTGTTTTGTCTCAAGAAGAAAATAAGAATTAAAATTTTCTTTTTGTATTAATTTCATTACATGCATATTCGCTGATTGAAAAGATAACGGCAAATTTAATAATTGTTTTTTTTTATAAAATAAAAAATATCTGTATTTTATGTATTATACTTTTTATTATTATCCTTTGTTTTTCCTATCCCGATAAATACAACTAGAAAACTTTGAACTCACTGAACATAAGAAATATCAGAAGTTTATTTTTAGGACATTGATAACGAGAAAGTATATTTTTGTGATAGTTTCAAGTAAATACATTAAAATCAAAAATACAAAATCATAACAACTGTCGCCCAAACGTGTGAAGCTTAGAAAGTATTTCTAGTTGGAATTTAAAAGGATAGGGAAAGAAAGCAGGTTGATTGAGAATTTATTTCCCATGGTCAAAGTTTATAATAACTGCATTTTATGACATAACATTTCAAATTTCTCTAGGTACAAGTTTTGCATGATATATTTTATTATATTTGATTGATTTTTACAATTGACAAAAGTTTTAAATTTTATTGCATTTATTTAAATTTATTGCATTTGGGATAAGAGAAAAATTTTTTCGTCTTTGCAACATTACTCGAATTTCATATTTGGCGGGGATATTATTGCACAAATTTAAGAGTTTCATATCAGGCGGGGATAAATTTGAACTACATGTCGATCACGAGAAGCAAAAGCAAAGAAAACAAAAAACAAGAAGAACATATAGAACAAGAAGACATTTTTGAAACAACAATCATGGCATCAGAACAACAGGAATTGTCAGGAATAGAGAAAATGTTACAAATAATGATGCAAAAAATGGATAAAGTGGATAAAACAATGGAACAGAATCAAAGAGAAACTCACAAGAGAATGGAAGAAAATCAATGTGAAACGAAACAAGCAATAGAAAAAAACCGACAGGAAACACAACAAGTGATAAAAGAAGTTAAAAGTTGCTTAGAGAATGTAAAAAAAGAAATGGCAGAACAAGAGGTGGAAATTAAAAAAATGAAAAACAAAATGGAAAAGGAATTAGAAGAGTTAGAAACAAAGTTTGAAAACGCTCTGCAAGAAGATAAGGAACGAAAATATACCACCCCAATTATAATCTACCATTTATACTCCGAACTGATGCGTCAATACAAAAATTTGCAGGAGTTTTGTCACAGATACAAAACGATCAAGAAGTGCCAATATGTTTTATATCTCGAGTGACAAAGACTCACGAAAGAAAATATAGCGTGACAGAATTGGAATTTGCCAGTGTACTATTTTGTGTAAACAAATTAAGATATTACTTATTGGGAGCCAAATTCACAATCGAGACGGATCATGCCGCGTTGATTCACATCATGAAGAACCGATTGGTGAATAATCGGATACATAGAGGCATTCTATTATTACAGGAGTACGATTTTGAATTCCGGTATATCAAGGGAAAAGACAATATCATAGCCGACGCACTAACACGGGATGAAGACACGGGAAAAAAGGAAGCAATTACGTTACATGTGGGACTAAATATCTTGACAGAAGAAGAAGGTGTATTCTCATTAAATGAAATAAGAAGAGATCAAGGAGAATTAGAGGAAAAAGAAAAAAGAAGAGCGGAGATGGAAAACGACATATATTTCAAGAGAATAGACGGAAGGGAACTATATTTGGTGACACAAACATTGGCAGAGAAGATTATAAAGAAATTGCATGAAGACAATGGACATATCGGCAGCAGAAAAGTTTGGCTGGTGTTTCGAGAAAATTATATTTGCCGACAGGATTACCGCATTACAAAGGAGATTACACAAAAGTGCCCGATCTGTCAAAAGTATAAAATTAGGAATTTCAAGAATGAAAACGTTACGAAAAATATTATATCCCGGAACAAATTAGATATTGTAGCAATAGATATATTAAGCGATCTAATTATGACAACGAAGAGGAATAAACATGTTTTAGTCATGATAGATGTATTTTCAAAATATGTAAAATTATACAGTTGCCGGACCACGAAAGGCGAAGAAATAATGAGAAACATCGACAATTTTATAGCCACCGTAGGAACACCAAGAAGGATTCTTCTAGACAATGCAACATACTTCAGGAATGATCGTTTCAAGGGACAACTTCGAGAACGGGGAATAGAGACAAATTTTGTTAGCATCAGACATCCTCAGAGTAATCCTTCGGAACGATGTATACAGGAAGTGACGAAATTTCTTCGAATTACAACAGATGGTCAACATCGACGATGGGATCGGAAAGTGTCCGAAGTAGAAATGTATTTAAATACCATCCCAAGCACCGTAACGAAAGAAACCCCAGAATATATAATGAAAGGGATAATGCCGATAAGGCCATGGGAAGATATAAAACAAAAGGAATACACACAGATAATGGAAGATGTGCAAAGGAGATTGCGGAGAGCAAACGAAAAATATATCCAGAGACAAGATCAAAATAGGAAAAGAAGACCAGTTACTTTCCAAAAAGGTGAGAAGGTTATGGTGAGAGCATTGCGAGTGTCCAACATCCCTGGCAATGTATGCGCAAAGTTAATGCCTGTTTTTGAGGGTCCTTACGTAATAAACAATGATAATGGTATAAATAGTTATGTTTTGAAGCATTTGGATTCAGACAAGATTAGGGGAATATATAATATCAACGATGTTTATAAATATTATGAATAAGAGACAAAGAATGTTTGCATAAGAGAAAAATCCCTACATAATTCAGTAATTTTTATCATATGCAAAGGCGGGGATTTATTATACTTCTTCTTCCACAAACGCGGAAGGAACAAAAATAATTAAGGAATCCATCGGAAGTAAGTTTTTAAGAAATCTGAAGACAAAATATGTATTAATTTTAAGATAGAAAGTTTGTATATTTGTAAATAGATAGATTAGTACCGAAATTTTATGACTTATAAAGAACTAAGCCATTCTAAACGAGTTATTGACAAACCATTTGTACATTATAGAAAATAAGCTGTTACCTGAAGGATTAGTCCGGTATTGTGTTGTATAAATCTTCTATTATGACTAAGGCAAAAATCTTTGAAATGTATAAAAATTATTTGTTTACAAGGAAATGACCATTGTTAAAAGATTAAAGTTCCTTGCTTGAAAACGGTAATTAGCATTCCAACAAGTGTGGTAAACAAATTTGGATTTTGTGATGAGACGATCTTTTTGGAAGGGGAAATCGACAGACCGAGGGTTGATAGAGTTTTTGTTGGTTCGAGAAGACAGTGATGTTTGAGTGATCGAAAAGAAAGGTTGCGTCTCGACAGGCGGTGTGTTCGTGAGTTGGAGGCCGGCATTGTTAAGTGGATAAAGTTACCAGTCTTGTTAGCAGAATTGTGGAAGAAGTAGATTGCAAGTCGATGTAAAGAAATCCTTGAATCTAAAGTGTGCAGTTTCTGGAATACGTGTTAAATAGTTGTGGCACCAGGTGAGAAAAGAGATCCGTGGGTCACGAAGAAGTTATATGAATGTTTGAAGAAGTGATTTTCGTGTGTTAAGTGTTGGAGAATTGAGTCAGGAGGTTAAATTAAGTCAGTTAAATTGGCTGAAGGAGCAGATACTGAAACAAGAAGCCGAGGCGCAAGGTGGAAGAACACATTGCTGTGGAAGGTGGACAATTCTTTGTGTGGTCCTAAAACAATCCAGGGAAGAAAGGTCAGATATTTTCCTTTTTCAAGTTGAAAGGTGTGTAAATCTTAAATGCGATTTGTTTACCTCATTGTTATTACCAGTTTAAAGCATGATTAGACCTTTTTACATTTATCAAATGTTTTAAAGTTTTATTTCCATAATAAAATAGATTTTTTAAATATAAGGAAGATAAAAGTTTATAAAGGTATCCAAATTTAAATTAGTTTCAAATTGTTTTGTCTCAAGAAGAAAATAAGAATTAAAATTTTCTTTTTGTATTAATTTCATTACATGCATATTCGCTGATTGAAAAGATAACGGCAAATTTAATAATTGTTTTTTTTTATAAAATAAAAAATATCTGTATTTTATGTATTATACTTTTTATTATTATCCTTTGTTTTTCCTATCCCGATAAATACAACTAGAAAACTTTGAACTCACTGAACATAAGAAATATCAGAAGTTTATTTTTAGGACATTGATAACGAGAAAGTATATTTTTGTGATAGTTTCAAGTAAATACATTAAAATCAAAAATACAAAATCATAACAATATATATATATATATATGTATATATATATATATATATATATATATATATATATATATATATATATATATATATATATATATATATATATATACTATGATAATAAAATAACATGAATTCGCATAATTTAAACTTAGCTTAGCGTGCATAGATGTAGTTGAACACAAACAGGAATTCGACTAACCATAATGGTTAAATAAATTATTATTAAAATAATAAACTATTAAATTTTATTAAAATAAAATTTAATAGTTAAAAATAAACGCCCCAGCACTTGAGATGAAGGTGATAAAAACCACACCAGCAAGTGGCACTACTTTAAATCGTTGTACTTTCTAAAAGACATCAATGAAGCTGCTAGAGGCCAACAAAATTCTCAGTGTAGTGCGTCTTCTGTGACTGTGTTGACACTCTTGAGAATAAAAATGAGGATCTCGTTATTTAACATAAGAAAATACTAGACACGTCCGATGACCAAGATTTATTGGATTATGCTGAAATAGGAAATGAATCTGTTCGATCTGACGATTATACAGCATCGATTCCGCAAAATACTCCGTCCAATTTTCTTTCTACAGTGTTACAGATTCACAAGTCCCAGCCAATGTTCAAACGGATAGTTTAATTAGGCGCTGATAAGAATTAGCCACTAAATGGGCACTTGAGTGAAATGGAAACTTGGAAAATGGATCTCTCTGCATGTGATGTGTGATACAGAAAAGTATAAAGGCAAGATCGCCAAAAAAAATTGGTCCAGGCCAAAGCCAAAGAAGAACATCCTGACTCAGAGTACTACCGAGGGTACCTACTACTATGAAATATCTAATATATTTCGAGCAGCCGCAAACTTAATTATTACACTCAATATTCGATAATCGGACGCGGTAATAGAAGAAGAAATGTAAAATGTAATAAATTATAAATAAGCTAATGAAGAAACAACGGCTGTTGTCCACGACTGTGAACTTTGAAATCATTGACTCAGTAGCAGTTTCTTCAAACTTTTTAGTTTATGCAGATGGAAATAATAAGTAGGAAAAAAGGAAAGTTATTTATTTTTAAGTTTATTTTTTCTTCGTATTTTATTCGTAAATTTTATTTAAAGTTTTGTCGTTGCTTGTATAACAACGAAAGAAATATTTTTTTATTTGAAATAAAAAAGTACTGTAAGTATATTTTGTTATCATATAAAAATATAATTGTGACTCATTACTTTTATTATTTAAATAAAAATATATAAAGTTCCGTATATTCAGAATGTAAGATTTGAAATATTTAAACAGTTTGAGATAACCACGTTCCTCATATATTCATTATTACTTTAAACATAAACATAAAAGTGTAAATATTTCTTAAATACCTGCAATAACAATTAGATATATTATACAGTGTGTCAATTTTAAAACTTACAATGACCTATATCTCACGAACAAAAACTGGTATCGAAAAATGCTTAAAACCGTTTCTAGGATAGTAAGCGGGAACTACTCCCATCAACCCCCTAGGTCCCACCACAACCAAAAAAGTTTAAATTGCGAGTATTATAAAAAATGCTATTCAATGGTATATTAATATCAATTATACAGGGTGAAGCAATAATTGTGAAACTTTGACTTAAATAAAAAATTTAATAAGGTTTTTGTTGAACTACAAATTTGTTAAAAATGTCAATTAAGTAAATGTTCAAGTGGGTTCCGTTGTTTTGTAAACAATAATACAGCCTATTCTGCACGAACTTTGGCAAATGTTGTAAGAAATAGCACGACATGCTTGGGTAATTCTTTTTCGCAATTCCCCAAGTGACACAGGTTAAGTTTTATAAGCAACTGACTTGACCATACAAAAAAGTCAGGTGGCGGTAAGTCTGGTGACCTTGGTGGTCACTTAATAGGATCTCTTCTACAGTAGGGGTTTACAATTTAAACTTTTTTGGTTGTGGTGAGTGGGGTCTAGGGGGTTGATGGGAGTGAGTTCTCTTTTATGTCACTTTAGTTCCCACTTACTATCCTAGAAACGGTTTCAATCATTTTTCGATGTCAGCTTTTGTTCGTGAGATATAGCCAATTTTAAGTCTTAAAATTGACAAACTTGTATATAGTGATTTCTGTCTACTTGTCTTGTCTATTAAGGATGTATTTTGTTTCACCTACTAATTAGTATTGGTGTCAGGCCATGAGTTCTGGATGTGTGTATTTTCACATTGTGGAACGACATACATCCTTAAAATTCATGTTATGGTATGCTGGACGAGCCATGTAGTCTGTAGTCACTACCTCGAAGTATAAGCGGGAACACAATATTGTATAATACTCATACTCTCATGGTTTGCACCTAGCATATCATAAGGGCCTTCACATTTTACCTTACTTCAACTTGTCTTGGGTAAAATGACTTTAATCTGTTCTATCGGTCTCCCTTGACCACCTCTTGCTTTTTCCGACCCCGAATGGCGATTAGGTTTCCGAAGGCAGACGGGTAACTATTTTTAAATATTTACTCTATTCTAAGACCGAGAGATTCCCGGTATAAGCAATCCCCCACTTACTGACCAACGGCTTAGGGCGGATGAGTTGGTAAGTGGCAGAGCACTCTTTTGTCCTGGGGTTGGAAATCGGCCCCGAAAGCGGATAAATCAACAAATAATGATTAACGGCATAAGGATGTAGAAGGCAAGGGCAAACCACTACATTAAAGATCCCAAAGGATATCTCAAGAAAAATCACAAAATGAATGAAATCTCCAGGAGGAAAAACAAAATAAATAATATAAATCGTATTGCAACGTGGAATGTACGAACATTATATAAAACTGGACAACTTGCAACAGTATCACTAGAAAGCACGTGGTGTTCGTGTATATATATATATATATATATATATATATATATATATTATATATATATATATATATATATATATATATATATATATATATATATAAGCGAGGTTCCTACAGCCTCTGCCGTTTCTCGCATTTCGACCGCCATCGTTTCCTGTCCATCCATTCGTCTTCTCTGATGGCTCTATCTCTCATTATGTGCCGTACATTTTCTTCCCAGACAACTGAAGGCCTTCCCCTTCTTCTTCTTTGTTGTGGTATGTAATTTAAAGCTTTCTTTGGCCATCTATCTTCATTCATTCGTTTTACGTGACCATACCACACTAGTTGTCTCGTTTCAATTCTATCTACACTGGAATATACAGTATTTGTCCTCCTTCTAATATCTTTATTCCTGATGTGATCTTTTTTGGATATACCACACGCTCTCCTTAGAAAATCCATTTCTACTACTTCTATTCTTTTTCTATCCTTCTGCGTTATCTGCCAAACCTCTGCCCCATAAGTCATAATAGGCTCTACCAAGGTTCGATAGATTGTGAATTTCGTTTCTTGTCTAATATCTTTAGACCAAAGTAGAGAGTTTAGAATGTTTACCACTTTTTTTCCCTGCTGTGTTCTGTTTTCGATGTCTCTTTTGGTAGTGCCTTCTTTAGATATTATAGATCCGAGATATAAGGTATAAAAAAATATATTTTTTAAAAAATATATGTATTTTTTTATACCTTAATACACACGAACACCACGTGCTTTGTATTCAACAGGTATACTAGCCACTCCTGGATATCTCCACTTCATGGTTTGTTCCAGTTTCACTTTTAATTAGTATCACTAGAAATGAGCAGACTTAAAATAGGGCTAGGGCCATCTTACTTGGCCTTAGCGAAGTAAGATGGTCCAGTGCTGGACAGTGTTATCACAACGACATTGTTCTTTATTACTCGGGCAGCAGTACTGGTGATCACAAAAATGGTGTAGGAATCATAATAAAAAAGCACTACAACTATATGTCTCAAATTTTATTCCCTATAATGAAAGAATAATAATGTTACAGTTGAAAACCCACACAATAAGCATAAACATAAGTCAAATTTATGCTCCAACATCAAGCAGCACCGATAATGACATAGATGTATTCTATTCAGATTTAGAACAACTAACGAAAAACATAAAAAAACATGAAGTCAACATAACAATGGGCGACTTTAACGCCAAAGTCGGTAAAGGGAAAGTAGAAGATATCGTAGGGAATTATGATCTAGGAATTAGAAATGAAAGATAAGTACAATATTTTCAAGAGAAAGAACTAGTCATCACAAACACCTTTTATCAATTACCACCAAGAAGACTCTATACTTGGAGTGCACCAGGAGAAAACAGTAATAATCTGATAGGAAACCAAATCGATTACATTCTTGTCAACAAAAGAATTAGGAATGGAATTAAACGCGTTAAAACATATCCTAGTGATGATGCAGACTCCGACCACAATCTACTTCTTGCCAACGTTAATATTAAACTGAGAAAACAACAGGAAAAAAGGAAAATTCAGAGACTAGATTTGTCAAAGCTTGAGGGTAAAAAATGTCAACAACTAATAAATAAAGCAGTTGCACCAGCATTCGCAGAGGCGTCAAAAAAAGATATTAATTGTGCCTGGACCGAAATGAAATCGGCAGTACTTAACGCTGGTAAAAAAGTACAAGCAAATAAAGAAACTAGTAGAAACGCAGATCAAGGAAGCTAAACAACACTGGATGGTAGAAAATTGTAGAGAAATACAAGAACTTAATATGAAACACGACACACATGGGCTACATAAGAAACTGAAAGAAATTACAGCAAATAATCGGAAGAAAATACCACAAATTATAGAGTTATACGAAACTCCAAGGGGGATCTCCAATTATCAGCAGTAGAAAAACAACAAACTTAAGAAAAATACATCATGGACTTATTCGCATATAATAGGGAAGAAATAAATGATACATTACCAACTAATAAAAATCTAAAAATTCTGATATCAGAGGTTAAACAGGCAATTAAAATTTCAAAAAGTGGTAAAGCGCCAGGTCCCGATGAAATTCATGTAGAGATATTAAAAATCCTGAATAATGAAAATATAGAGTGTCTAACTAAATTATTTAATAAAATATATCACGATGGTCAAATCCCGGATGAATGGTTAAAATCTATCTTTTTACCCTTACCCAAGAAAAATAATCCTAAAACTTGCGATGAGTACCGATTAATTAGCCTTATGAGCCACACTTTAAAAATACTACTCAAAGTTATTCAGCAGCGTATATATAAAAAATGTGAAGAACAATTAGACAATACACGGTTTGGATTTAGATGTGGAATGGGAACAAGAGAGGCACTGTGCGCAATGAGGGTACTATTACAAAAACGCAGGGAATATAATAAAAACGTATTCATATGTTATATAGATTTCCAAAAAGCTTTTGGTAGAGTCCAACATGGTAAACTTATACATGCATTGAAACACATACAACTAAAT
The DNA here is from genome assembly GCA_918026665.1 of Diabrotica balteata. Lineage (NCBI taxonomy): Eukaryota > Metazoa > Arthropoda > Insecta > Coleoptera > Chrysomelidae > Diabrotica > Diabrotica balteata. The sequence continues at coordinate 63,297,395 of OU898282.1, forward strand.
CCCAAGGATATTAATTTAATCAAAAATCTGTACTACAATCAAACAGCGGTCGTACGGGTGGAAGATAGTGAGACAAACCAGGTGGAAATTCAAAGAGGAGTCAGACAGGGATGTGTGCTGTCACCACAATTATTTAATGTGTACTCCCAACTAATATTTCAGGAGGCACTATGGGTAAGAACTGAAGGTGTAAGTATTGGAGGGAGCATCATTATTAACATAAGATTTGCAGACGATACCGCAATCATGGCAGAGAATATAGACGGTTTACAAACTCTCCTGGATATCGTTAACAGAGAAAGCAAAACGGTGGGACTAACAATGAATATAAATAAAACCAAATACATGGTGATCTCAAAAAACCCTGTTGACAATATACAACTGACATTGGAGGGTAAACCCCTAGAGAGAGTCGAGAAATAGAAATACCTCGGAGCAGTTATAAACTCACAGTTAGATCAAGAGCAGGAGATAAAGGTCAGAATAGAAATAGCTCGAAAAGGCTTTATAAAATACAAGTCAATGTTTACAAATAAGAAATTGAGTATGGCCATCAGATTGAGGTTCGTCGAATGTTATGTTTGGTCGCAACTACTATATGGGGTAGAAGCTTGGACTCTGCAATCTATGAAAAAATTGGAGGCACTCGAAATGTGGCTATATAGGCGTATTTTGAAGATTCCTTGAACTGCAAAAGTCTCAAATGAGGAAATGTCAAGACGAGTTGGACATGGCAGAAAGTTTATGAACACAATTAAAATAAGAAAAACATCGTATCTGGGCCACATACTCCGAAACGATAAATACTCTCTGCTACAAGTCATCATGCAAGGTAGAGTAGAGGGAAGAAAAGGCTTGGGAAGAAAGAAGAAATCTTGGCTGAGGAATATCAGAGATTGGACTAACCTCAGTGTTGAACAGATATATCCCGTTGCAAAAGATCGAGAAGCGTTTAAAGAAGTGATCGCCAATCTTCGTTAGAAGACGGCACAAGGAGAAGAAGAAGACTAATTAGTATACGTACTGATAGTATAATTAAATAATATATTATATTTGGTTTGCTTTGGTGAAACCGAAAAATATAAGGTATTTGGTTGATGTAATGTATGTATGATTTCATAGTCTAATATTAACTGAATTGAAAAAGCAACTAACGGCTTAAGTAGATCAAAAGTATTACTATCAAAACAAAGTCACAAGATGGCCTTGGAAATAAATGATTTCATAAGAAAACTATAATATTAAATTAATCTTCTCAAGAACAAATTACAATCACCATAAATGTAGACGACATTACTCTTCGGAATATATTACCAGCAAATTTACAACTGCTCATTCTAACAGGATTGAGGAACTGTTAAATATGGTTTATAATAATATCTAGGTATAGGGCACAGACATTAAAGCAAGATGATAATAAAGGCATTTGCCATATTGATGTGATGATCGATTAAATTGCATAAACGTACACCTGCATACAATTAACACCAATAAAATAATACATAATAAAACATAACTTAGACATTTAATGCACCATTAGGAGTTTAAATAAATTCAATAATATTTGATTATTCGATGTATAAGAGAGAAACACCACAAATTTATATAATCAGCTACCTACAAAAAACATACTGGATCGGAACGAAAGTTGTAGATAAGTCTTTACATTAGTAGGTAACAATCTGCCAAGTTTAGTCATTACTTTGTAAACCCCTAGAAGTGGTCTCTTACAAATTCGGCAATGGCACCAGATATATCGTTTTGTTGTCAAGAAAATCATAGAAGTTCTAATGACGTGTAAGGTAGATAGCAATCAGTATCTATAATATATCTAATTATTATTGCAGGTATATAAAAATATATTAATGTTTAATGTAATATGATTATATGAGGAACATGGTTATCTCAAACTGTTTAAATATTTCAAATATTACATTCTGGATAGACGAAACTTAATATGTGTTTCTTTAAATTAGCTAAGCACGAACAAGGGTAATGAGTAACACTAATTATGTTTTATATGGCAATAAAATTAAAACAGTACTTTTTTATTTCAAATTAATAAGATATTTATTTCATTGTTAAACAAGCAACGACAAAACTAAAAATAATTAGGTAATAATAATAATTGGATGATAATAATTAGTTAATAATATTAACTACAAATTACAAAAAAAATAAATTTAAAAATAACTTTTTTTTCCTTGCTTATTATGAGTCAGGATGTTCTTCTTTGGCTTTGACCTGGACCAATTTTTCCAGCGATCTTGCTTTGTACTGTAAAGCAGAGAAAGTTATACTTTTCTGTATCCTATATTTCTTACACGAGATGTTATTTTCCGAAATACACGTTAAGGTGGAATTAATACAATACTAAATTTATTTTTATAAAACTTAACATGTTTTCATTTCACCCAAGTGCCCATTTAGTGCCTAATTCTTAGCAGGGCATAATTAAACTATCCGTTTGAACATTGGCTGTGACTTGTGAGTCTGTGACATTGTAGAAAGAGGATTGGGCGGAGTAACTGACATCCTCAGTGGCATCACGATCTGTCACAGGAGAAGCACTGCACTAAGAGTTTTCTTGGTCCCTAGCAGCTTCAGTCAAATTTCGTGAGCTAGGTCGTGATTTTATGATGTCTTTTAGAAAGTATAATGATTTAAACTTTCAGTTTTTGCGCAGTTTGTTTTCTGTATTCAAAGAAAGAAAATGAGTAAAATATGTACATACAGAAAGCTTCAGTATTACGGAACTAACCACATTATGGTTAATCGAATTCCTGTTGTACAATAAGCTTAATTTAAATTATGCGAATTCATATTATTTTATTACTTTAGTAACATAATATTTAGTTTCAGGTATTTAGCTACAGAAGAATCATTCAAAGCCTTGACGTTCATTCAATTTTTGAGTAGGTTATTCAACTGTAGGAAACATTATTAAAGAGGTGGTTATAGTTGTACGGTATAAACTTTAGCCTTGTTTAGTATGCTAGTACCAAAAAATATGTCAGTACCAAACAAACAACAATCTTTTCTAGAAACTGCTAAGGATTTCTTTGGCGTTTGGAAGTTTCCAAATAGGTTTGGAGTAGTTGACAGACAGCATGCCCGAGTTAAATGTCCAAAAAATGTAGAATAAAACTTTTTCAAATACAAATATTTCATCTTTGTCGTTTTACAAAGCGTTGCTGATGCAAACTATTGGTTTATACAGTCGACGTTCACGGATGTGGCAAACCAAGTGATGTTGGGACTTACCAAGCATCTAATCTATACCATCTATTAATAGACAATTAGGAATTTGAGATTACGGAAAAAAGTATTCTTACCTGCAACAAATGTGAAAGCTTTATATAGGTATGTATGTTGTATAGGTGAGAGATATCTGTCCTGTGGTCTGTGAACTGTGTTTGTCATTTGTCATCTTAGTTTTAGTTAATGTCATATGTAATTGTCATGTTATTCATTCAAACAAAACAATGCTAATTTCTTGTATATTAAAACCTAGTTTATAAAGGTTTTGCATTTCATTACAATTTAATATACAAGAAATATCAAATATGGATAAGCTACTACGACCAGACAGATTCGATGCTGATCCTAACTCTCCTAGATCGTCTCAAGAATGGATGCATTGGAAAGCTACCTTTGAAAACTTTATTTCCTCTGTGATTGATGTTTCAGAGGAGGAGAAATTCAAACTACTGGTAAATTACGTGAGCAACAATATCTATGAACTCATCTCTGATTGTAGAAAGTATTCTGAAGCTAAAAGTATTCTTGAAGCAGCTTTTGTTAAACCCAAAAATGAAATTTTTGCCAGACATATCCTAATGACAAAAAAACAACAAACTGGTGAAAATATAGGTCAATACGTTCAACATCTTAAAGTGCTTTCCAAAGACTGTAATTTTCTAGCCGTTTCTGCAGACCAAAATAGAGAAGATTATATAAGAGACTCTTTTATTAATGGCATTCTTTCTAATGACATAAGACAACGTTTACTAGAAAACAACACTATTACTCTGCAAGATGCCATAGTAAAAGCCCAGTCTCTGGAGTCAGCTTCAAAACACTCTGAGGCTTATACAACTCCTGTACAAATTATTAATGCAATTTCTTCTGAAACCAGAGAGCACACTAATTATACTTCTGCTGCTGTGAAAAGTTGGAAATGTTACTTTTGTGGATCAACTGAAAGGCATCCTCGTAGCCTATGCCCTGCTAGAGACAAAGTTTGTAAGAAATGCTCGAAAGTTGGACATTTAATAAATTTACTTACTTAGATGCCTATCCTCTCCCAGATGTTGAAGATATTGTTAGAAAAGTAGCAAGATATTCTGTCTTCAGTACTATTGATCTTAAAAATGCATACCATCAAATTCCAATTAAAAATGAAGAGAAAATATACACTGCTTTTGAAGCCAACGGCCAACTATACCAATTTTGCCGGATTCCTTTTGGGGTAACCAACGGAGTGGCTTGTTTTCAAAGGGTTATCGATGGTATTATTAAATCCGAACATTTAAAAGGTGTGTATGCATATCTTGATGACATTACGGTTTGTGGATTAAATCAACAACAACATAATGAAAATCTTAATAAATTTATGGAAGTAGCGAAGAAATACAATCTAACAATAAATCAAAATAAAAGTTCTTATACACTAAATTCAATCAAACTTTTGGGTTATCAAATAGAAAATCAGACCTTAAAACCTGATCCTGAAAGACTTGAACCATTAAAGAAGTTACCCTTACCAAACGATTCACAATCACTAAAGAGAGCTGTCGGAATGTTTGCACATTATTCCAAATTTATCCCACAATTTTCAGAAAAGATACAAAAACTAGTCACATGCAATACTTTTCCTTTAACAGAACAAGCAGCTGAAGCTTTCCAAATTCTTAAATCTGAAATTATTTCTTCAGCTGTTACTACAATTGATGACAAGATTCCTTTTATCGTTGAATCTGATGCTTCAGATTTTTGTATTGCTGCTTCTCTTAGCCAAGGAGGAAGACCTGTTGCTTTCTTTTCAAGAACCTTATCAAAAAGTGAAAGAAATCATTCATCAGTGGAAAAAGAGGCTTATGCAATAGTGGAAGCTCTTAGAAAATGGAGACATTTCTTGATAGGTAAACATTTTCGACTTATAACTGATCAAAAGTCTGTCTCTTTTATGTTCAATATGCGCCACACTAGTAAGATAAAAAATGAGAAGATTATCAGATGGCGCCTTGAATTATCATGCTACAGTTTCGATATTCAGTACCGACCAGGAGTTGAGAATGTAGTGCCAGATACTTTCTCACGAGTGAGCTGTTCAATAAATCCTCGACCAAGTCTATTTGAACTACATCAATCCTTGTGTCATCCAGGAATCACCAGAATGGTCCATTGGATAAAGACACGCAACTTACCATATACTATTGATGAAGTCCGTGAAATGACCAATCGCTGTCCTATCTGTGCAGAAATAAAACCAAAGTTTTTGAAAACTCAAGGGAGATTAATTAAAGCTACTTCGCCTTTTGAAAGATTGTCTCTGGATTTTAAAGGACCGCTTCCATCTAGATCTCATAACAAATATATCCTAACAATTGTTGATGAATATTCTCGATTCCCCTTTGTATATCCATGTCAAGATGTTTCAGCGAAAACTGTTGTGAAGTGTCTTACAAACTTATTCTCTTTATTTGGAATGCCTAGTTATATCCATTCAGACCAAGGGGGGGCATTTATGTCTCAAGAAGTCAAAACATTTCTCCATTCACAAGGAATACCAACAAGCCGAACAACATCTTACAATCCTGAAGGAAATGGCCAGACAGAAAGATATAATGGAATTATATGGAAAACTATTTCTCTTGCATTAAAATCTAAACATTTAAAAACTGAACAGTGGGAAGAAGTAGTTGAGATAGCTCTTCATTCAATTCGTTCTCTTTTGTGTACATCTACAAACAGTACCCCTCATGAGCGAATGTTTCATCATTCCAGAAAAGCTATAAATGGAGCTGCACTTCCTTCATGGTTGATAACCCCCGGAAAAGTATTTATGAAAAAAAATGTGAGGCAGTCCAAATATGAACCCCTCGTTGAAGAAGTACAGCTAATTGAAGCAAATCCAAACTATGCTGTTGTTAGACGTGAAGATGGTAAAGAAACAACAGTAGCCTTAAGACAACTTGCACCACGAGGAGATGCATCTCTGGACTGTGTTAGTGGATCGGAATCTGCGGTTTCTAATGAACAGTTTATCAAAGATCCACCAAGCCCTAGATTGAGTATATGTGAGGAAAATCCAAATATTTCTCCTGTTAACATTCTGGAAGATCAAGGTCATATTGAAAGTGTTTTAGAGGAAGAAAATAAACACAGTCTTATTAGAAGAGGTACCAGGGAAAGAAACACTCCTGCTTACCTTAAAGACTTTGTTCAAAAATAAAGTTGGGGTGAAAAAGTCCTTCTTAAACCATGTGTACCATATATATGTATATATATATATATATATATATATATATATATATATATATATATATACATAAATAAATAAAATAAAATAAAAATTTACCTGTACATAAATTACACCTCTATGTATAATATGTTGCATACCATTAAGACAGGTTAAAAGCATAGTTCACTTAAAAAGAAAGATAACATCAATTACACCTAATTACATATTAATTACAGTGTTTACTTTCCATTCTCTGCATGAGTTAATATACAAAAGTAAAACATGCTATCAACTAAGTTTTACCTACTATTTTTTACAATAAATTTTAAGAATTTTATAATGTATTGTGTCCATAATTGTATATTTTAATGTTTTAATGTGTGTTATAAATGTTGAGTGTAAATGCTTATACAAATAATCTCAACGACTAGTAAGTTACACTGAGGAATTGTGATATTTTTTAAATATTTACATTTTTGTCTTATTGCAGTGTCTTGAAAAAGGAATAAAACGATTCCGAAAGCTCGACAAAAAAGTCAAAAGAGTGTTTTTTTAACATCCCGGCCAATATTCTGACTGCAACCCTAATAAACTGTTTTATTTGTTTATATCGACAGTCAATAATATCCAGTATTTCTTATATATATATATATATATATATATATATATATATATATATATATATATATATATATATATATATATATATATAATATTCAATCAACATTCAATGGTTGAATAGCAGTGGTTTTATCCTATCACTGAATAATACTGAATATCAGTATTTATAATATTTATTTAACCAACAGGGTTCATACTTACAAAAAAAATTTGTAGGTTTTTTTAGATGTTATAAAAACTCTACGATAACTTAACATTAAAAAATTAACAACTAAACGAGAGAAACCAAACAAAAGAATACACGAAAAACTGTAAGAACACTATTGTTCATTTAATTTTAACCGATGGCTTCATTTGAATGTTGGTTTAAGCTCTTTCGAGGGTCAAACCACACTAATATTTTCGATTGTTTTCTGTCAGCTATAAGATGTCATAATTTTCACATGTGTCTTATTGTAGTACATGTGTTTCTTTGGAATGCAGGAAGAAGGAAGGATTACTGAGGGCATTAGCGAGCGGAACGGGGACAGAGCTTTTTTAAAAAAGGGTTCATTTTTTCTTTTTATTTAAAGAACAAACAAAAAAAATGGAAAGAAGTATGGAAATGAAGTTGCTGTCTTGTAAAGGATTTGTTTTATTTGTTTTGTATGATGAGATAGTGATATATCTGGCTCAAGTAGTCGATGTCGGCTCTCTTATTTAATATCTCGGTTAAATCAACATCTTATACAATTTTGTAATGTTTAGTGTTTCTAGAAGATATACTCTTCTCGTATTTTTTAGACTGTAATGTGAATTTTGTCCTTTAAAGCTGGAGATATGACTATGGATTTTGCCCAAATTTCTTTAGTAACCTTCTGAGGACGGTTTGTGTGCTTTCCCCTTTTACATAACATACACCTATTTTATCTTTGAGATTTTTTTTAAGGGTTATTAGTCTTCGGTTGTAATTCCATGCAAATTAATAAAAACTGTTTGACATACTTAAATTTCCTTAAACTGCTGTTCTTTCTTGTCAAAAAGCCTTACTTTGTATTTAAAAGCGTTCTCACGCAAATTTGCTGATGCTTTGGGTCTCCTTGTACATTATTGCTAATAAGGCCACATAAATGATGATTTTGTTTATTTATCCTCCTCCTCCTAAGTGCCTTCTCTATTGAGGTTGGCGATCAATATTGCAAATTTCTCTCTGTTCTGGGCTTGATGGATTAAGTCATTTCCTGTTGTGTGAGTCCAATCTCTAATGTTTCGGAGCCAGGATTTCTTCTTTCTTCCTATACCCCTTTTACCCTCGATTTTGCCTTCTAATATTACCTGGAGCTGCTCAAATTCCTTATGGCGCAATATGTGTCCTAGATATGACGTCTTTCTTATTTTGATTGTATTAACCAGATGAGGTCGTGTGTTCATTATTTCCAGTACCTCTTCATTTGTAGTTTTGCTGGTCCAGCTTATTCTTAGCATTCGGCGGCGGTACATGCACATTTCGAATGAATTCAGTTTGTTGACGTCATACTGTTTTAATGTCCAGGTCTCACAGCCATATAGTAGTAGAGACCACACACATTTACCACGTTTATTTATATCGCACATTAAATTAAATTGTTAATTAAATCACGTTTCTGCATATCAGTAATTACGTTAAAATACTTTAACCTTTTACATTTACATGATTTACCAATTTTATAAGTGTGGTTTCTAATTTTCTTAGCTGCATCGTTAATGCGATCGAAAGATTTTCATTTACGCGATTAATTTATTGATTCAGTATTACTATTGATACTACTAACACTAACATCACTGATATTTCCAGATCATGTGTACCGACATCCACTACCTACGAAATCTCTTTTACAACTGCAACAACCTACAAACATCAGAACCTACTTGATAGTTATTATGGATTTCGATCGCTTTTCTTGACAGTACTTATTTAAATTCGAGGTTTTTAGCTACTTACATCGATTTTTTGTTAATTTGAAGTGCGCAAGGTAAAAGAGCAAATATCAAACTACCAGAAATGATGTATAACTTAAATTCGGGTATAATGTAACTTAGATCGTTAGATCGTTTTTCCCCTGTCATCATCATCATCATTTTGGCTTTACAACCCTGTGTGGGTCTAGCCTCCCCAAGAATTTTTTTCCAGTCGTTCCTATCCATCGCCTTCCTCCGCCAAGCACGTATTTCCATATTTCTCATGTCTTGGTCTATGTTATCTAGGAATCTTGTTCTGGGTCTTTCTCTTCTTCTTTGACTAATAGGTCTATCCAGGAGCGTTTTTCTAGCTGGATCGGTTTGCTCCATCCGCGTTACATGGCCTACCCACCTTAGATATCCTATCTTAATGTGTTTTACGATATCTGGTTCCTCGTATATTCTATAGAGTTCGAAGTTGTATCGTCTTCCCCAGACACCATTTTTATTTACCGCTCCATAGATTCGCATTAGTATTTTTCTTTCAAAACATCTTAACATGTTTTCATTACTTTTTCTTTCTGAACCATATGTTAGAACTGGGCGTATTATTGTTTTGTAGAGTTTTACTGTTGTAATTCTTGATATAACTGTAGATTTATAAAGAAGATTAAGCCCAAAATAGCATCAATTATCCATGCAAATTCTTGATATAACTGTAGATTTATAAAGAAGATTAAGCCCAAAATAGCATCTATTAGCCATGCAAATTCTGCGGTTTATCTCTCCGGTAGTGTCATTTTCAGTATTGACGAGCGTTCCCAGGTATACAAATTCGTTAACTGCTTCGATGACGTCGTTTTCTATAACAAGTGGCCGTAGTATTTGTGTTAATTACTATTTAACTGGGAATAAGCCACAATTAAAGATAAAAATACGTTTATTGACGTTTCAATTTCCACTTCGGAAATCGTTCTCAAAATGCAAACAGTAAATTAAACAAATTTTGTTTTTTGTTACATAGTGAACAATTCTTCTAATAATTTAATTTTATCTGACTCATTTATATTGACAATTCAGACATACAATATGCATTTTAAAGTAGATAAAGAAACATATAAAATCAGAATTTTGGTGTTTATTGAAGGTAAACTAAATACACGAACAAATACTTACTATGTCGGGATAGTATTATGAGGTTTTTTTCCTGGTTTTTCCCTCATAATTTACTATGGAATCACTAACAGGAGAATTTTACTATTATCATGTCATTTGTTTGTCTTTTTAAAGACGAATTATATGCTATGATTTTTTTTCTGACGGATATTCTCAAGTTAAAGTTGATTTCATGTAATCGAATGAACTATCTTATAAGTAAAGTCGTCCCAGGAGCACAACTCAACAATATTGGCAATATCATTTTAAAGTCCTCTACTTTAAAATGCATAATGTATGTCTGAATTGTCAATATAAATGATTCAGATAAAATTAAATTATTAGAAGCATTTTTTACTATGTAACAAAAAACAAAATTTGTTTAACTTATTGTTTGTATTTTGAGAACGATTTTGAGAAGTGGAAATTGAAACGTAAATAAACGTATTTTTATCTTTAATTGTGGCTTATTCCCAGTTAAATAGTAATTAATTTAAAATGCCACAAGAAAATAGCTGCAGAACAATAGTAGTATTTGTGGTTGCGTACATATTTTCATGTATTTCGTTTTATTGATGTTTATTATTAAACCCATTTTTGTAGCCGCTTGCTTTAGTGCTATGTACGCCTCTCGTGCTGCGTTTTCCGTTCTCCCAACAATATTGGTTTTTAGTGACTTAGATCGGTTTTTTGTTAATTTGAAGTGCGTAGAGTAAAAGAGCAAATATGAAACTACCCGAAACTATGTATAACTACCAGAAATGAAGTTGTAAACTAATTTCAACCAATTTTTTTTTAATGTCATGTTTTAAACGGTCTAGGTCTGGACTACTTTAAAATGTTATTTCAAAATTCCTTTGCATACATCGATAGTTTTCTTTAGTCCGTCAATAACTATTCCGTAAATTTGACCGTTTATTTACTTAAGTTTAACCAATAATAAGTCAAAATAAAACTAATGCCTTTTTTTGTGGATTCTGTAATAGCTCCGTTTAATTTAAGAGGCCTCTAAAATTTAACTTTTAACGGTCCTCCTAAACATTTAGGTAACATTGACGTTCTATAAAGATATGTTATAGAGAACTACTAACAAAAATATTTTTAGAGAATCCACTAAATCCACGACACTTTAATCGTGTTTAAACTACTTTTAACAGAAAAATTGACCAGAAACTGAAGAAAGAAGAAGAGATATTGAAAGTCCGCTAAAAATAATATTTCATTTTATTTGGGTTCGTTCTTTGTTGAAGTCTGTTGGTGATTAAATTTTATTCTCTCGTGTTGCAAGAACCACGCAATCTCAAAACAAAAGAATTTTTTGCAAGAAGAAAGTTAAGTTATTATAAATTATTTGTTAATGATTATGATTTATTGTTTGACTTAAAGCAAAATTGTATTCTTGTCTAGGGGATAATCAATAGCTTCCAGTACCATAATAGTTAAAATTTGCTAAAATCTTTAGTTCTTTAGAAATTACAGATTGCCCTTCTTGCATATATGGACCAATTATATCAATAATGATCCTTGCAATATCTTTATCGAACCGAAAATTTTTTTAATGTTAAAGTTTGTAGCTGGAAAGGATAATTCTTTATTGTAATCTGAATTCAACTCTACAAAAAGCAACAAAAATTTGAATTTTGTTATAGGTGAAGCATGCCGATTGTAGCTGATTATAGACGAAAGCTTCGCTAAATACATAAAAAATCCATTGTTTTTTTTTGGAAGCTTCACTTTAAAATATTAATAATAAACTAGTAATCATATAAACATAGCCAAACAAAAATAATTAAATAATCAAACCAAATTTAACAGACTAAAAATTAAATTTAAAATTTCTGTTTTTTTTTTGTTTCCAAATCCCCCTGGCGGGGGTTTTGACGGTTTAGTATGATTTTAACGGACTTATAAGGAATACAGAAAACTTTTAGTGGGTTTCTGGAGGCCTCTATAATTTAACGAAAGTGTTAGAGGGTATACCTCTTTGTACTGTATTCTAAAACAGTTCCAAAGGTGACAAACACATGTAACAAAGGTGTTTGTGGGTTAAAACACCTTTTCTTTAACATTCGAGACGGTTACGAGTAAAAATTTGTGTTTCTTATTAGAATTGAGATAAGATGAAAATTTTGGTTAATTTATTTTATACTCTAATTGATGTACAATAATAGTCGTATTTGTTCTGTATTTATGGAAATCTACTGAACAATACTTTACCACACTTTACTACAATGATAAAGTTTTACTGCCATTTTATTTTAATGATATTTCATAAATAGTTTTATCTTTTAAACCTAAGAATAATAAGCAATTTGCTGTATTTAAAATTTCGTAAGTTCGACACCTTGTTAATAAGTTTACGAAGATAATAAAGCTTGAAAGTAAAAAAAGTTAGTTTACATAGTGTAATAATCCAAATAAAAACATAAAATTTTAACGTCATAATTATATTATAATTTACGTAAAATAAATTAATCCACAACTTTGTTATAGCCTTTATATCTGATTATCTGAAACAACTAAACATTTATAATTAGACCTACAGTACTATTTTTGTAAGTACACATGATATGAGTGACGTATGTAATCAATAACGGTGTGACGTCGATATACTAAAAAAATTTAAATGAATAAAGGGATTACCGGTTAACTGAATTAATTTTTCAAAATAACTAATAAATAGTAAATGCCAAAACGTACAAATAGAAGTAGGTCGCTCGTAGATGTTTCATAGAAATCTAAAGGTGTAGGAGGTGAACATAGAAGAAGCCGTTATAATAGATTGATATGGTAAAACCATATTTGTATAAATCTGGTATTCAGATAATTTAAATATTTTATCCATATGGGATCAAGCCACAATTTATTGTAATGAAAATTACATTTAATATTTATTTTTGTTGTCTCGATTTCCAACATCGTCCAACATGGTCTCCAACTCGTAATGTCTATTTATTGACACGTTTGGGTAGTAAATTTGACGGTTGGTGACCTACTTAACATGCACCTTGTAGACAAATAGCCATATTTTGAATTTAAATTCTGAGGATGATGTTGTACTCTCGGTTTGTTATCAAATTCTGATTTTTACGTTCTTGTATAGTTAATTGTAGATCATGTTTCTCTAACCTTCTATTAACTATATTGATATATTTTTGTTACCAACTTCTTCTTTCAGTATTGGTAGCCAGAGCCTGCTACATTCTATTGGTAGGTTTGCTACAAATTTTACTTCATTTAATGAGATGAGGGATGCATCTTTAATTTTTCTCTTTTTGTTGTATGTTTCGTTCATGCCTATTGATTAATTTTCTCATTGTTTTTTGCACTCATTGCCTCAGGCACGTTGGCATATCCCGGAATCCGACGAAGTATCTGTTTTTGATATATGATTATGCTTATTTATCCTATACCTTAGATATCTTAAGGTTTCTCCCACATAATAACTGTTACGTTTATAAGGTATTTTATAAATGCAGTTTTTTGGTCTCTCCTGTGTGTTGTTTGGTTTAAATTTGGTCCAAATAGATCTCAGTGTGTTGTTGGCTTTGATCGTTGAACGTTCTGCCGTTGTATTTATTTTCTATCGTTTTAAATTTTCTAATAAACCTTTTACATACGGCATTGTTGTCATATTCCAATCCTTCTTGTGGGCATTTCTGGGTTGTTTTTGGTGATTTGTTTTCTCCTTTCTTCAATCTTACGAAATTACTTATTTATAAATAACAATGGATAATTGGAAAATAATGACATTTTTTGTTAAGATGTTTGTTAGCAGGTCTTTTTCTTATTCAAATAACTTTACGTTATTAGTAATTGGCTAATTCCCTTTTTGATGTATATATTGTAGTTTGGCTAATCGCTTTAAATAGCTATAGACAAGTCAAAATTACCATGATGGTGACTAATATACGGATCGGATAGGCACTGTGAGAAGAACATCATGCTTGATTTTATCAAACATTTCGTATTAGTACAGTGATGGCAAATTTTGATGCTTCTCAGTTTCTTAAGTTGTTTCTGAAAATAAACTTATAATAATTATAAAACATATATATGTGCAATGTACATCTTGGATGTACATTGCATTGTAATATAACAGTGCTTTTGTTAGGATCAGATCAATCAAATATATTAAGAAAATCAAAATACCTTCTACTGAATCTCACAGTTTTGCTATACGAAATGGAGGTATAAACATTAACTGTGGCAACTATAAATCGGCTCCAAGCTTTAGAAATTTGGTGTTAGATGCGTATTCTATAGCCCAATATACGCATATTCACCGAATAACCAATACGAAGCTACTGTGCCAATGGGGAAGGATATATCAAAAACATTACGGTCTACTTTAATTCATTTTCCCAGGGAAAGTAAGTGGCAAAGGAGAAACAAAAAGAACTTCCTTCTTCTTCTCTTCAATTGCTGCTTATCCTCTGTGAATTTTAGCAATGACATTGATGTATATTCACGATCGTTATTCTAGCCCACTGTTTAAAATTATTTAGCTACATGTTATTCCACGCACTCATGCACCTAAGTTATTTTGTCTTTTATGATCCTTTGTCAAATCAACTGAAATATATAATATTTCTTACTGCGCTTTACATATCCTTGGTGGTGATCGGAAAAATTAATATCGAAAACTCAGTACTAAAGTAAGATAACAAAATCCTGAAATTTCAACTTAAGAAATTAATAAAATAAAAGAAACTGAAATCAAATAATTATTTGAAGATAAATAAGAAATATGTGACGTTTATAACGTTACAAAATATGCTGACGATGTGATGCTCGAAGTTAGTAGTAAATACTGAAAGGAAATAAGAAAAATAAACACTAAAATAGTGAAGGTAGCTTCTTAAAAAAAAGCTTTATACCCCGGTTAAATAAAAACCAAAGATTGGTATAGCAACAATCTAAGTTGTTGGGATGCAACAATCCATATACAAATATATTGATGTATATACTTGATCTGAATTAATTATTAAAAATTTTTAAGTCCTTCTCTTCTAATTAGCTAAAAAGCCTTAAGGCCTCTCCAAATTCTTGCCATTCATCTCTGTTGTTTGTAAGACGTTTTCACATTTGTCCTGCAATTCTTTTTATATCGTCGCTCCAGCGCATTTGCTCCAACGCCTTTTGGCTTCATATGGCCGCCAATTTCCGATTTCATAATTCCATCGGCAATCCTTAAGACGTTCGTTATGTATAGCCCATTTCCATTTCAGTTCTTAAACAGTTTGGTTCGCAGTCTTTGAGGTATATTTTTATATATATTTTAAAAATATATGTATATGTTTTGAGGTATATTTTAAGGTATATGAGGTATATTTTATAATACGAGAGTCTTACGAATTATCTTACGAATAATGAATTAGCAAGGTTAAATATAGAAATTAAAAGAGCATGTAAGGATGATAAAAATAAACATTTAAATGAAGAATGTGAAGAACTAGAGAGACATGCCAAACGGTATGAATCCCATGAACTATATAACAAAGTCCGATATCTATCCTTTTTTCTTTAGTTTTTCTTAACCTTTATTTGACCATCACCAAATTTTAAAATTCCTTTTTAGCTTTTTCTTATTATTTTAATAGCAGTATCTCTGATAAGATTTGGCGTATTCTTCGAAATTGTATTAGTCCTCTTTTCATGTTCCAGCACTCTTATGAATAATATGGATGTATATTTTTGCAAAAAATATACTTTTTTTAGTACGTGCTATTTTTTATTATTGAATTATGTGATGTAAGTTTTAAATTATCGTTCTTTGGCAAAAACAAAGTTAAATAGACTAGTTACATTAAGGAGTGAGCATTCTAGAGAGCTATTGTGTCTTGTTGTTCTTATCGGTAACTAATGTTTTTTGCCAAACTGATAATTAAAAAGTATTATATAATTATAGTTTGTGACAAGAATTGTTAATAGTTTAAGAGAATTTCCGAGCAAAGATTAGCATATTCGTTGTACACTAAATAACTTTCTAGCCTTCAGTGGTTGTGATTTTTATACCCAGAATTCCCAAACAATAGCATCACACTATTAACTATATTAACGCTAATTAACCCCAGTTCACAACCTCAACCCCACAACTCACCATCCACCAGAAGCTTATCACATCGATCCAATGTTATTCTCACAAAAGCTGGCCCACCTTCTATACCTTCCTATATTTCAGATATCACAATGCCATCTATTTCAAACTATGCCATTTTTAATAAATTAAAACGAGTAATACCAATGCCTCATCAGAAAGGTATATGCTTACACGTATCATTAACGGATCAAGTTGAAAGCTGTTTAGAATATAGCAATTAATTTCAAAGGTAGACTTAACCTTAGAAATATATAGTTTCTGTTTTGTTAACCCATTTCAAAAACTTGACAATAAATGAATTCAAGTAAATGACAGTCTTGAATATTTCACCTCCTATATTTTGAGAAATCTCAAACGTTTTGGATCATAATGAAATAAGCCCTATATTTTCCTCTGATAATATATATTTCTCCTACTCCACTCAAACCTCGAGGCTATTGCGATAATTGCTTAGTCCTCAATTAACTTAAAATATGCAGCACATACATTTATCCTAACCATCAACTAACAGAAGAAGGAATTATTAATTCAGATCATAATGGTGGTAATATGTAGGAATCTAATAATATGTTTGGAAGAGGCAGAGTTGTTGAAAATGTTTTAAATATATACGGTACTAGTCATAATACTCAACATATCATCCAAATTGCGGCACAAATCAGCTCCCTGACTAACATGGCATAGGTCCCTATCACATCAACCATGCTAAGGGCTCTTTATCCTCTGGTATTGAAATGATCAAAATGTACAATAGAAACTGAAAAAACACTTTCTACGTTAGCTCTTGCTACGAACGTAAATCATGCTCTTAAGATTAAAACTTATTTCATCCTTCTAGCAACAGCCAAGTATGTCAGTAAAAAGTTTAATACCTTCTTGGCAAAGCTATATTTTTTCCTTAACAATTAGTAGTAGTCCTCGTCAAGTTTGGAATAAAATACAACAGATACAAGGTAACAAGAACTTTTTTAAGATCTCCAACGCTATTTCTAGTGATACAATTATGTGTGATAATAAGGTTAACACAAACACTGAGCACTTAAGTTGTTTGGTTATTTACCTAGTGTTCGTTCCAGTATACTGTAAAACGATTATACCTCTTAATTTTGACCTTCACTTATTGGAACATGTTATACTTAAAATATATATGTTATACGTAAAATTTTCAGGTATTGTTATATGAATAAATTTTCAGTTTATAGGTGGGTTGTTATTTCCAAAAAATTAAATGTTATGTTTATTATTCGAAGTGAAATTTCCTTTATCTGTCAAGTAAGTTTCTGATAGAACCATGGATATTATTGATTTTATTTTTTTACCAGTTCCAGTTATCTCTTGTTGACTCTTTACATGACTTCGTTGTTTGTTACATGCTCTGTCCATAATATAGTATTATATAGTAAGGTTATTTGTCTTCCCAAGCCATAGCAACACTTACTGGCAACAACTATTTGTCCTCTTATTTTTTCTCTGCTTTTATCATTTTATCATTAACGATACAAGCAACAAAAAGAAGTATTTTAATTTTAGATCGTAAATTATTAATCTTGTAGCTCTACCAGGTATTCTTTGTTGTTTTTTGTTTATATGGAAACTAAAATAATATTCCCGTAGTCAATATTATTTTTATAAGTTTAATGTTTTTACACTATTTACAATATTATTACAAATACTATTTACATACTAGTAATTACAAAAACATAATCACTGTTATTTGATCAAATTTAGTATATAATCAACTAATCATTTTCTACTTCTAGTAAAAACTACTTGCAAATTACAATTAATTGTTACATTTCTTTAAAATATCTTTATTCAAATACCAATTTGTTTACAATACTTTAACTGACCGCTGCTGATAGCTATAAACTATAAACTAAAACTCAATTTACAACAGTTAGTACTAATAAACTATGAACAACATAATGTGCATATACATTTTCTGACATTCCAAACTTCACTAGATATTTCAGGATTTCTTGATGTCATATTGAATGTTCTAGAATTTTAATACTTCTTTTTTTTTCGCCTACGAATCTTTTCTATGTGAAATAATTCTTATTGTCTATTCGCTTAGCTAGGGCATATTTTGACAGACTCATTGTCGGAAACCTACAACACAACAATTCCTACTTCTCAGTATTAATAGCTCAAGTATGCTACTATTGCAGACTTCTTTCTTTAAAAAAAAGAAGAATTATTCTAAATAGTGGAAGTGTATACTAAACCCATCAAATTTTCCCTGTATATTTAAAATATAATATTTGAATTGTTACAATTTAAAATATTGTAGTAAATATTTGTATTATTCGCGTTGTTTATTTAATTTAATATAGTTTTATTATCTTTGTTTAATTCTATTGTTAGTTCTATTCAGTTAATTAGTTAGTTATATTTTAAATTTTATTATTATGGACATTCAAAGTTTTCCATTTGTTCCATCAGCTAATGCGTTGGTAAGTTTTTCTTAATAAATATGATAAAATGTTTTTTAAAAGTTAATATTTTTAGATTAGTTGTTTCTAATTTAATATAAATGGTTTTTATAAAGTACTTACATGGAGGATTTTGTTGTTTGTTTGGGTTTATATGACTGCAGGCAAAAATTAGTATTGAACCACGAATTTGCCTAGTCAAATTACTAATATTTGCTTTTAGCATATGGAAGTACACTTATTTTGTAAGATAATAAAACAACAGTTTATGTTAATGCTATCCAATGAACTGTTAATCTTTAATCATTGATTCCATCCTAGTCACAACATAAGGAACTTCCTGTGTCTTGTTTAACCTCACTTTGACTTTTTAATTTTGTAGAATTTATTCCCACTGTTTTTATTTTGTACAATAAATAATTTTATTATTTGTTATCAATACATTATACGGTGTAAATAAATAAATATTGATTGTCGGCAAAGTTCTATTTTATTTACATTAATATTGACTAAGAGCACGTATGCTTGGTTGTAGAGTAATTTCCAGCCACTTCGAGTCTGTCAAAAAGTAACTAACTTCGCAAAAAAATAATTACTAAAATCACTAGACAGTTCGGACTGGGAATAGCGAACCGGGTATACGGAACTTTCGTAATACTGCTCCCTTCCTTATCGTTATTCGCCTCGAATAATTGGTCTATCAGGGATCTTTTCAAGACAACAGGCTGGATTTGTTCCATAGTATGGCGCTCATCTTTCTATATACACTAACTTGGGTTTACTTCTAGATAAACATTGATTGCGGTGTATTAGATTGTGTATTTTTCTGCAGGATGGTGTACGGATCTTCTCGGAAGTTTCGTACAAAGTATTTTCTTATGTGTGGGATTGTATAACCATACCAAATCACCTCTTTCAAATGTTATACATGTAGCATGCATGTGGAATTTGAATTTGGCTTTATCACTTTGAACTTCAATGTTGTACGAGCAAACTCGTAGACATTTTCAATTTTTGTTTCAAGTTTCGATGTATGTCAGAGATGAACATTCTTCATCGCTTTCAAAAATAAGATCTTAAGGAAGCTTAATTTTTTTCGATTATTATTGGTGATGAAAGTATCCTAATATTTTTGATTATTAGCAACAAACATTTAAAGATATTGAAAAACAGTTATATTATGTCTTTCGACCATTCCGTTTGATTATGGATAGAGAGGCGTAGTGCAAGGTTTCTTAATACCCAAGATTTTTATTAATTCTTACCATATTTCTAATTTAAAATGTCGTCCTTGACTAGAGTGTAACTCTAAAGAAACTCCATATCTTGATACGACGTGTGTTATAAATACCTTAACTACTGTAGTCGCTCCTTGATTAGAAAAATAATCCATTACGACCAATAAGTACTTGATATCTGTCTCTGTCATCGACCAAGAATATCCACCGCAATTCGTCCAAAAGATATTGAGCCGTTTTACTACGTCTTCTTCTAGGGCCATTTTTACTGTTACATAAATCATATTTATTACGCCAATCTTCTACATCTCGGATACAATTAATGTAGCAAAATTTGTCTCGAACTTTGGCCTGTGTGTTTTTTGACACAAAAATGTCCTCCAGAAAGGAACCTATGAAGTTCTTGTAACACAATATTATTGTGTGATTTTGGCAGTACTACTTGTTGAACTTTACGTACTCTATCGGTACTTTTCCACTTCCAATTTAATACACCACTGGAAAGATACAGAGATTTCCATTGGAAAGGTATAGATATTCACTGTATTTGGTTATTTCCTCCCAAATATGTCTTACTTCATTTTTGAGCTATTCCCGTGTAACTATTAAGTCATTATCTTACTTTTGACTGTTTCTAAGATTTTTTAGGAAAACCTGTTCATTATCTTCTTCCTGTACAATTGTGGTTCTGTAGGGACTTACTTCTTCGGTTACATTCTCTTTTTCTTTAAGCTACCATTGACTTTGAACCTGTTCTAGCAACTTTTCTATTTTATTTTTAGTAATCCGTAGTTGATTTCTCAGATGTGGAACTTCAGATTCCAGCATATCTTTTTTACTTCTGTGGTCACTTGTGGGAAATCCATTTCTTGAACATATAAACTACTAATATTTTTAGTGGGACTATGTGATTGGCTTCTAAATATCGATCTGAGCCACCTTCTGATCTCATCATTTGATTTTTCTGTACTTGCATGGGATTGGCTTCTACAATTATTTTAAGTATTGTTATATTTTTATTATGTTTCTAATTTATTGTCTTTAATCTAATTAATTGTCTGTATTCTAATTTATTAAAACTCACGATAATTTATTATCGATTTATTAAATAAAAACTGTACAATTATTTTATTACGTTTCGTACATCTAAACCGCGTTTCGCGAGCTTCTAATTTATCTTCTTACTAACTAACTGTCCGCTCAATAACATGTATTTATATATAAAATGCCGTTATCTTGAAAAGTCTGGAAATGCACCGATGACTCATGCAGCAAGTCTCGAAAAGTCAATCGCATTCTGGTAAATTCGGAGAGTTACCGCCGACGGCATTTAGTTACCTGGTTTCTTTTAATCGAGGGTAGACCCCATTGACCTGAATCGCCTTGAAGGTTCAATTTGTTGTTTTCATAGCTTGCGTCTCAGGTAGATTTGACCTAGAAATTACGAGAATGAATAAACATATTTACGGTTTTTAATATGACTCATATAATCTTTTACGTAACAGTATGCTCTATTCTTCTCCAATTAAAACATCTTCTGTATTATAATCAATATCTGGGGTACAATTGGTTGTCGCTTATCTGCGGTTGTGACTTTTTCAGTTGCTCGAAGCCTTATTTCTTTTAATTTTGGGCTAGATCTAGAAATGCTTTTTATAGCTTCATACACCTGTGCGGAGATTAGTGCTTCATCTAGCGATTTGTGGAGTTGTAATCGAAGAGCTTGTTGCATTTCAACAGCCTGTAGTCCATATATAAATAATTGTACACCAGTTTGTTCCACAAAATCTTTAGGTGTCTGTAGGTACGCCAAATGCAATATTCTTTTAATATTAGCTTCATATTCTTGCAAGCTTTTAATATCGAACTTTCAGCTGACTTTGGAAAACATGCTTTACATGTGTTAGATGCAGCTGATTATATCTTGTTTCTAAAGCTTGAACGAGAGAGGTATAACTGAGTGTATCCTGTGAAAGCAAATGCCAGATGCATTTGCTTTCACCATTTGAAAGCTACCATTTCTTTGTTAGTTCAGCCATTTGCCCCAACTGCAGCTTCAAATGAAAAACGATAAGTTCCTCATGTTATTAACTGTACGTCATGAATGTACATAAACAAAAATGAGGAGAATTAGATTTTAGACATTTTTTTTTGAAATCAATATTTAAGATCCTAAGCCTAACGAACCCTAGACAGTGCAACCAGCTGCAAGCCATAAACAGAAACGAACCCACTACCTTAAATATTGATTTTAGCAAAGAAATCAAAGAAAGCAAAATTGTATAAAATATAATTACCTTAAGTTTTGCTTGTGTACATTCAGGTCGTAAACTTAATAATAAACGAGATAATTTGTTTTGTTTGTTTATAATTCGATAAATGAAAAATATTGTGAAAAAGAAATTGTAAGAAATCATATATACAACAATTTCAGTCCCTACCATTTTTGTCGAAAAGGTAAAAATGGCGTAGATATTAATATTGACATAGAACAGAAATTCAGTCGTGATTTTAAATTTACTTAGTATTTGATTTAGTATTAACCCCCTAAAGTTTATAATAATAAAATTTGCGGCAGATGTAAATCTAAGGTGAAATTCTATCTCAACTGAAATGTGAAACAATATTAGATAAAAAAGTTTGGTTATTAATTTTTCTGTTTAACGTAACTACTTTTTTTTTTTTAGTATAATTAAAATTGTTTTGTTGTTATTTTTAATCGCTTTGATGTTGTAATAATTTATTTTCTAAATTTGTTTTTATATCATTTTTTTGTTCTACTATTTTATTTTTTTTATCTAATATTAAATATTTTTCTTGTTCTAGAGTATCTATCTAGAAGTAATTTGACTTGGCTCTAACTGAAACGTTTCGTGAATTTAAGACAAACTATTTATTATTTCTACCTCTACTTTTCTACGCCTCTCCTTTTCTTTTTCTTCTTGTATACGTTTCTCTTTTTCCATTACCTTTTCTTGACTACGTTTTTTTTCTCAACTTCTTTTATTTTTAAAAACCATGAGGGGGTCCAAACCTATCCATTATTTAATAAAATTCAGATCTTGTGTTTACCATTAACAAATACTTAATATGTATTTAATCTCCCTTTGTCACCAATATTACTCTTTTTAAAAATAAATTTCTTTAAATACCAGCTTGTTTACAATACTTTAACAAACTGACTATAAACTCAATACAACCGTTCTAAACTGCCAACAACATATGTTTTTATAGATTTTCTAATTAGAAACTTTAGGATATTTCGATGTTGAATGTTCTAGATTTTTAATCTTCTTCTTCTTCTTCTAATGCTGATTTTACTAATGAAGGTTGGCTATAACCATTACAAAATTCGTCTCTATCTTCTGCTTTTCTTAAACGCGTCTGTTTGTTTAACCCGGTCCAGTCACGCATGTTTTTTAGCCAGGATATTTGTGGTCTACCACAATTTTTAATACTATTTCCTTTTCGTTAAGGGACTTCTTCCATTTGGGATAAATATAACGCAACTTTTGTAACAGTATTTAAAACCCCAAAATTCTTTTGGATCAGGTTTTTAAAAGTCAGAGCTGAAAGTGGTTTAATTGATTATTTAAGTGAATTGTTTTTAGGGAGCAATTTTCTATAATGTTAAAACTTTAATTTAATAATCTATTTAATTTTGATAGACACTTATCTTTTTTACTTTGTTTTAGAATGGAGTTACATCACAGTCAAAACCAAACAAACCAGTATGACGTAGAGAGCAACAATGCACCTTGGTATGGCTCAAAAACGAGTTGTGCGAGGTAAGCAAAATAAATGTGTAAACAATTTTGATAAAATTAAAGACAGATATCGATTATTAATTTAATCTTGCACAAGTACTTTCGCTTTTCTAAAGCATCATCAGAGGCATTTAGTCAGTTTTGGGCTATCCAACAAGCGCAGAATGTAATAAACATAACATTAAACATAAAATTGTACAAACACTACACCAAACAAGGACAAACAGTTTAAAATTATTTAAAATTAGTTGAAGCTACATTCTTGTCGGCAACAGGCGAGAGAATATTCCCTCTCTCGCTTCTCAAGTAAAAGTATTTTTGACTTAAGAAATTCAAGCTTTTATTTTTTCCTTTTTGAATTGAATTTACTCTTCATCTAACGGAAGCATTTGTAATGAATTTACTGTTCCATAATTTTTTTTATTTATCATTATAGGCCACGAAAAATTTTCACCATATTTTAATTCTAATTAACAGAATGCTTTATTGAAATGGTTTGTTTTGTAAGCTTATATCTGAGTCTGTCATAAGTATTATATCATGTACGTATACCATGGTTGATATTTTGATACAATTAACTTTCATTTAAGCATTAACTTTTTCTAGTGTTCTTTTAAATAGTAATTATTTCAAGTGCCGGTTAAATAGTATATATGAGACAGTATAGTTCGTAAACTTGTCTTATTCCTCTACGTATGTTAAAGCTGATGAAGATTTAGTTTAGAAAAGAGTAATAAACTACTCTTTTCAAAATTTTAGTTGTTTACTTTAATATTAACGAGGGCTTCCTATAATGTCATGGTATGTATGGTCAAAAACTTCTCAGAAATCCAAAATTCACAGAGATATATATTTCTGATGGTCTTTCTGATGATACTTTTGATATAACACTTGCGGTGAAAAGAGGGCTTGAACTTCCTGGTCCCTATAGTGTTTCGATATCGAAAACTAGAGTAAAAGTTGTAGTCATCGTTATCTGTTTTGCATAATTACAAATAATGCGTAATTTCTACATTAGCAGTAAATAGTTTTAAAATAATGAAAATTAGTCAAAGTTAATTAAATTATAGTATTGCCGTTTACCAATTTATATTGTGAATTTAATATTCTAAAAAGCTCCACAATTTTATTATATTTTAAGTCACATGCACAATTTTAGGTGTATAGTAGGCTTTATACTTTTGACGATACTTATTTATCGGTCCCTTTCTATTAAAGATCAAATACAGTCAGTTAATACTAAATACTTTAATTTTAAGTATATTATAATATACAATACAATACAATTTTAAGTATATAATATAATACAATATACATTCATTTTATTTGTAGTACATTATATAAAAAATTTTACCAAAAAAATGGTTCACAATAAATATATTATTTTGAAATTATTTCCTTGTAGCATTTCAGTCACAATCACGTTCTTTTTCAGCTCATTCTTGAATTGAATCAAATTTTCCGGTTTTTTATTCATATAGGCTCCGTTCGTGCTTGCGTTATTGATATATCTCTTTCAGGATATCCCACACTCTGAGATGTTTTATTGTTGATTGCTCTCAATTCTCTTCAATCTACCTTTTTTTATTCTGTTACTTAGGTCATTGTACTCTTGCTTTATTTTCTTTTTAATATCAAGTTTAAAGTATTTTTTTATTTATTTATGCCTCAACCTCATAGGGTTATTGGCGTTGTACAATTTAAAGTTTTACAATTTATTTAGTACATTTTTGGAATATAAGTATGATGTCAAATTTTTTGTATCAGTTTCGTTTCTTAACATTGCCGTCTTGTTATTTATATTAAAGGCTCTCTGTGCAATATAAAGGATACTAAAGTAAAATATGGCGAGCACTAAGTACAATATCACATACGTAGCACTGTGGTTTTAATTCACTCTCCAGCAGATATTGGTGGGTGATGGCGGTGTGGCCTATTCTCAGACGAGATAGGACGATTTGATGTATACGCTTATTTGTAGTTGATTTCCGAGGTAATATAGAATGTTTTACTTCTCGTAGTTTGGATGTTGACTGATTTTACTTGGTCTGCCAATCATTGATTATTAAGTTCTTGATTATAGGATTTATATCTAGATGTGGAATGCTTCTGATTTCTACAGCTTCCAGACTCGAGATTGCTAGCTTTGCCAATTAATATACTTCTTCATTACCAGCAATTCCAATATGGGAAGGACTCCATACAAAGTCGATATCTAAGTTCATAGTTTGCAGTTGGCTTACTGCTGATTTAATAAGTAGTAGTTTTGGATATCTAGGATATAAGTTATTGAGGCAATTACAGAACTTAGGGAATCCGTAATAATGACAGGGTTCTTAATACTATTTTCTACCACAAAATTGATTGCATTGAGAAAAGCGGCTAACTCGGCTGTATAAATGGATGTTAATTTAGGGAGTTTCATTAATATTTTTGTTTTATTGGACATTAATGCTGCTCCCACTCCATCTATAGTTTTAGAGGCCTCGGTATATATCAGATTGTGGATACTGTATGTCTTGAGTTCTTGGAGGACATATTGATATAATGCTTTGGGACGGTTATCTGCTTTTTTATAAATGGAGAGTTTGGTATTGATAGATGAAATGAAAACAGTCCAAGGGAAAACAGTGTTAATATCTGGTATACAATAGGTATCTGGAAGTTTGAGTTTAAGTCCATTGAGGTATCTATTTACCCTTTCATAAAAAAGAAGGTAAAGCCTAGCATGTGTTTTAAAAATATTCCTAAAGCGGTCTGAATTTACATAATGGTTAATAGGATTCATAGGATTTGCCTGTATTGATGCCGCATATTTTAGTGAAAGTTGTTTTCTTCGGAATTCCAGGGGGACTTGAGTGTATGTTCTTCAGCAAAAAAACTTTTCACTGTGCAAACGAAAATGATGTATCTTATTTATTTAGTTAAAAATTAATTATATTCAAGCATCTATATTATTTTAAGGAAACAATAAATAATCCGTATCCATACATCACATCAATTACACCACCTCCGTCAAACAGGCCACCAAATTTTCATAATTCGCCTGCGATTACGATTGATAAACACCTGGAGCTCTGATATTATTTTCTATTTACTTTATAGGTCTTATTAGTATACAATAGAACAGACTTAAACTTGATATATTAAGAGATATGTTTCTTTCTCCAGATATTTCCTATATTCAATATTATCCACTTGGATGTAACATTATTAATCCTGCAGCTTTCCCGCTACGTACTAATTCCGCTTTAATTCATTTACGTTTCGTGAGCAAAAGGATATGTAAATTGACAGATTAAAATCATTTACCATATTCAGTTTTCCGTTCAAAAGTTTTGCTAGTCTCTACTCTATCAGAGTTTTGATAAACTCAGTTTGACCGTAGTATAAAAATAACACTTTTCAAATCTCATCTATATTGTTTTATAGTATTATACAAAATCTAATTTAGGATTTGGTTTTCTTTAGTAATATGGTTTGTTTAAATGGTGCAAGTTTTTAGCCCATAGCTGTCACCAGCGGATAAACATGTAGCCATATTTATATAACAGGGCCACATTCTCTAGATAACTAATCTGCTATACGACTTAAGAATATAATCCATCTAATATTAATCTGAATTTTATAGTAATAGTGACATACCTCACAAACGGTTAATATTTTTAAGTAAACCAAATAAGTATACATATATATGTTAGAAAAATAATTAGAATTTTTTTGTTAGACATTATGTTGTATATCAATGACTGACAAAAAGCTATCGTTGATTTCTTCTGCTCAATATGGTGTGTATCGCTGTCTACCAATTTATCCATATCTAATAAAATTATGTAATAAAGGAACTATAGGTACTCCAAGCATCTGTTAAATATATAGAAAAATTATGGATTTACTAACAAAAATATATTTCAATTTTACAAATTTTAAACCTTTTAAGTCGGAAACCAGATATCTTAGGCTTAGTATTGTTAATAGAGCAGAGAAATTAACAAATAAGAAGCATTTTTCATGATACCCTTTGATACAGATATCTAACAATTGCTGTTAATAAATTTGGAGATAACAATATGTATATAAAAATGCAAGATCTGTATTTGATTTTAAATACGAAAGGTAAAGAACGGTAAATTAGATGGAAAAGTGACACAATTTTACCTAAAAAGCATAGAAAATCATTTAAATGATAGTTTGTAAAGTTAATATGTTAATTTGATGCTTAATTATTGCATAAATACATAAATAAATAATATTGTATAAATTTAGCTTTTAAATTAACTTTAAGAATTTTCACATACCAGTTATTGCAAAATTAAAATTGTTTATCTCAGAAAGCGTTTATCTACAACGTTATTATGCATTAAATATTAGGTCTACATGGGTTCTCAAAACACCAAAATAAAGAGAAAGGCTTCTATTATATTAACCAATTTACTGATTAATTAAAAAATGTATGTTAAATATTGCAGCGCACACTTTGAGGGGATTAGAAAGTGACTCTGACCACTTTCTGATCAGAACAAAAATGAGAAGAAGGCTAAAGACGAGACACCCAAAGCAACGCGAACAGGGAAACAGATGGGACATTTCAAGGCTCGATTTACCTGATAATGAACGCCAATATCAGGCACTGATGCAAAACAAATTGTAGACACTGGAAGAGGAAGAAACGTCAACGCCAGAATTGACTATAGACCAGAAATGGCAAAATATAACGAACGCCCTAGAAAGAGCCGTAGCAAAAACTAACACGTCCTACAGTTACTAACACGTCCTACAGATGAGAACAGGGAAGACTTCAACAGAGTAAAGACTCAAACGAAAAGACTTTTGAAAAGAAAAAAGAAACAGTACCTAGAAGCGCGACTACAGTAACTGGAGGAGGAACATAGAACCGGTCAGTCTAGATAGGTTTATAAGGACCTAAAACCAATGAAGAGCAACAAGACCAACAGCCCAAGATTGATAAAAGACGATGCAGGACAATTGCTCACAGACGACGAGGAGATAAGCCGCCAATAGAGAAAGTATTTGAGCAACTCTTAAATACAGAAAAACCCACAACAACAGGGCAACAAAGGCAGTACCAGTTAGCCGAACCTGAAATACCAGGGCACACACTAGCTGAAGTAAAGTCCTCAATTTTGTCCCCTAAAAACCATAAAGCCACAGGCTCAGACAACATTCAGGTGGAACTATTAAAAAAAGGGAGAGAATAGCTGCACCTTGAGATATATCATCTGATAAGAAAACTCTGGTAAAGAGAAGAAATACCGAAACACTGACATAAAAGCCATATAGTACCTATACACAATAATGGAGACAAACAAATAGGTCGGAACTATAGAGAAATATCATTAATCAGTACAATGTACAAAGTCATATCCATAATACTGTCTAGAAGGCTAACTCCACACGCAGAGGAAATAATAGGCGACTACCAAAGCGGATTCAGACCGGGAAGGTCAACCATGGACCAGATATTCGTCCTACGCCAGGTGTTAGAAAAAAACTGGGAATTAAACCGCGATGTACACCAAATCTTGGTGGATTTTAAACAAGTTTACGATTTTGTTAGCAGAGAAGCATTGTGAAAAACCATGGTAGAAATGGGAGTACCTGGACAGCTGTTACAATTAGCACAGGTGAGCACAGAGAACGCTTCTGCACGGATCAGAATTGGCGGCACCACGTCAGAGAAATTCCTCATTGACACCGGGCTTAGACAAGAAAATCCTCTCGCCCCCCTGCTATTAAGATGCAAAAGAAGTTTTCACCCTATTCGAAAACGGAGCCAAGAAAGTTGGTCTGAAGGTCAACGAGGGCAAGACCAAGTACATGGTGGTTGCGAAGAACCGAAGGCCAAGGGTAAGACAAAACGTAACAATCAATGAATACAACTTTGAACTCGTCAAAAAATTTAAGTACCTGAGAGCGGTTATAACATCTGAAAATAATTACTATTAAACTGGGAATAAGCCACAATTAAAGATAAAAATACGTTTATTGACGTTTCAATTTCCACTTCGGAGATCGTTTTCAAAATACAAACCGATTTCCATTTTGTATTTTGAGAACGATTTCCGAAGTGGAAATTGAAACGTCAATAAACGTATTTTTATCTTTAATTGTGGCTTATTCCCAGTTTAATAGTAATTAATTTACAATGCCACAAGAAAATAGCTTCAGAACAATATCTGAAAATAACTATGAAAAAGACGTGGCAGCCAGGATCATTGCAGAAAATAGTGTATATTACTCATTATTGACCTTACTTAAATCAAAAATACTCTAAATACCAGCCAAAATAATAATGTATAAGACATTAATTCGTCCCACAATAACGTATGGAAGCGAGACATGGACTCAGCGGGAAACGACAAAATTACTGGTACTGGAAAGAAAGATACTGCGGAGTATCTATGGGCCTTGCAAAGAAGAGACAATAGGAGAATGGAGAAGAAGACACAATGACTAACTCTAGACAGTATATGGAGATGAAAATATAATACGCTACATTAAAGCAAACCGAATAAGATGGGCAGGCCACGTAATAAGATTGAGTGACGAAATACTACTGAATGCCCATTCCGGGAACGACCCGAAGGCAGAAGGTCAGTTGGTCGTCCAAGAAAGAGATGGAAGGACGCAGTAGTCAGTGTTCTACGCAAAATGCGAAAAGAGTAATGGAAAATAGCTGCTTAGAACCGACAGCAATGTAGGGAAATAGTACACGCGGCCAAGATTCACATAGAGTTGTAGAGCCAAATGATAATGATGATGATGATGTTAAATATTGTAAAATAGGTTTACGACAGTACTGTGATTGTAGGATTATATCCATTCAAAATAACTCAGACGCATTTACAAGTAGAAAGTTAATTTTTTGATTCGAAAAAATACCACCCTTAAAACCGGAGTTCTTTGGGTATCTTTAGAAAGTGACATTTAATATTTTCTTAGTTTGTTTAGTATATACTGTTATCACCAAATTAATTAAAAGTAGTTATTAAAGGATATCTTGGGAAAATCGTTACTTATCTGGTTTATAAGTAAAATATCATATCTTTGGGCTTCTCAACATACAGTTTTAATTTTGTCCCAAGCTCTATGACACCCTGTGATTTCTCGTCAGCGAGAAATTATTAACATATTTGCTTTTTTGCTAACTAGCCAATCTTTGTATGTGGCATATTGAAGTTATATATATATATATATATATATATATATATATATATATATATACATATATATATATATATATATATATATTATATATATATATATTTATATATATTATATATATATATATATATATATATATATATATTGTAAGAAAAGTAAATAAGTATCTATCAACAATTTTGTGTATTAAATATCGGTTATTTTGATGCATGGACAAATAAATGGACATTATTTCTATTCTGTGATTTATTTTCAAGGTAAACACCTAACATCTAAGTTCAACGGTGTTTTAAGATACTGCCCACTGCTCACTTAAGTCAATAGCACTGAGATAGATTGTTTGCTAAAATATGTTGCTAATTATATACGCTATACGCTATGGAATTCCCATGCTTCTAATAATAATTATTGTACCAACCATCACGTTTTTATAATTAATTTTATGTATTTTTTTATCTTTGACTAGTTTTAAAATTACCTTTTCTTAAAATCATATATACAGGGTGGTGAATCGTCAAACGGGCCATAGGAAATTTAATGGGAAATTCTGAATTATTGAATTCCTATTTCCCTAATTATTTTACTTTATTATTATTATCCTTAATTATTAAATATTAAAATTGTACTACGAAATAAATGTATTCCAAAATTTTGTAAAAATTTTTTAGGCCATCCCTTAAATTCAGATCCCACGAAGTACAAGAATGTGTATGACATGTTGCGCTTGATCACATTTATGTTTCTGATATTCGACAATATTTGAATTTCCAAAGGTTTAATTTATTTTTTATTGTTTAAAAAACAATATAGTTAATTAAAAAATGTATTTAGTTGAGGAGAAACTAGCAATAATAAAAATGTTTTATTCAGGCAATTGTGCGCGAATTGCCAGTTCTTTATTTAGCGTAAGATATTCCAATAGACCAATTCAGAGTCATTCAACAATTCAAAAAATTTTACAAAATTTTGTAACTAATGGGACCTTGATTTTTATTTGTACCTGTACATACAATATTGCTGAGGTACCAAAAAATTTAGAAAAACAAAATAAAATAAATGTAGAGTTTGTAGAAATGCTGCATTTGTAGAAAATCCTAGAATAAGTTCTCGGACCATTGCAGACCAGTTTAATATTCATAATTCTACGGCGTTAAAAATTTTGAAAAGGAATAAATTTTGTTCATTTGAACTGAATACATTTCATCAATTTTATTGCTTTGTAAACAACACCACACTAGTAGTAGTAGTATTTGTAAAAATTTGCGTATTTTAGTATTTGTGTATAATTTAATAACAAAATAAAAATATTAACCATTCAAATATTGTCAAATATCAGAATCATCAATATGACCAAACGCAACATGCATACACATTCTTGTACCTCGTGTGGCCTGACTTTAAGGGGTGGCCTGAAATATGTATTATATTTTTACAAAATTTTGGAATACATTTAATTCGTAGAACAATTTTAACATTTGTTTTAAATACATATTTCAGTCCTCTACAAACAGTTTCTT
This sequence comes from Diabrotica balteata, assembly GCA_918026665.1. NCBI lineage: Eukaryota > Metazoa > Arthropoda > Insecta > Coleoptera > Chrysomelidae > Diabrotica > Diabrotica balteata. Next base: position 63,329,799 of record OU898282.1, read on the forward strand.
ATGACTTTTGATGTAAAATAATAAGGGAAGCAGCAATTCAATAATTTAGAGTTTCTTATTGAATTTCCTATGTCCCGTTAGGCGATTCACCACCCCGGTATACGGTTGATATTACTTTTTACTTATATATATATATATATATAATATATATATATATATATAATATATATATATATAAATATATATATATATATATATATATATATAAATATATATATATATATATATATATATATATATATATATATATATATATATATATATAATATATATAAGGATCACTCAGACGAGTGGTGGGTTCTTATATCGGTCTCTAGGTGGAGAAATAAAAGTCAAAGTTGATAGGCTACTTTATCTATTTTGAAGACGTTTCGCTTTCGGGTTTTGAAAGCATCATCAGTTCATCTAAAAAAGTATAATATGAGAACCACACAATCATGGAAACGATGTTTGATTGTGTGGTTCTCATATTGTACTTTTTTAGATGAACTGATGATGCTTTCAAAACTCGAAAACGTCTTCAAAATGGATAAAGTAGCCTATCAACTTGTCTTTTATTTCTCCACCTTGAGACCGATATAAGAACCCACCACTCGTCTGAGTGATCCTTATATATATTGGATTGACGGTCATACTCCTTTTTCCGATATATATATATATATATATATATATATATATATATATATATATATATATATATATATATATATATATATATATATTATATATCTTCTTAGAGTGCCGTCTCCCTACGGAGGTTGGCAATCATAATGGCTATTCTTATTTAGAACTTGCTGCTCTAAACAAATCAATCGATCTGCATTGGTACCAATCACGTAGATTCTTTAACCATGAGTTCTGCCTTCGGCCAACAGATCTTCTTCCTTGAATCTTTCCCTGTATTATCAGTCTCAAAATTTCATATTTTGGTCCCCTCATCACGTGGCCTAGTATTCCAGTTTTCTGGTTTGTATAGTGGTGATTAGTTCTGTTTCTTTACCAACCCTCTCCAGTACTTCTTTATTTGTAATTCTATGAGTCCATGATATTTTCAATACTCTGCGGTATAACCAGAGTTCGAAGGCCTCGATTCTTTTTAAATTACATTTTTTTAATGTCCAAGTCTCAGCTCCATATAATAATATTGAAAATATATAACAGCGAATGGTACGTAGTCTGATCACCAAATTTAGATTTTTGCACGTTAGGAGTGGCTTCATTCGTATAAACGCTGATCTGGCAATCTCTATTCGTCTGTTTATTTCTACAGTATGATCATTGGTTTCAATGATCAAAGTTCCCAAATACTGATATTTTTCTACTTGTTCTATCACGTTACCATTTATTGTCAATAGGTGATGTATATTTTGTGGCCTTTTTGTAATCAGCATGTACTTCGTTTTTTTGGCGTTTAAAGTAATTCCCATCTCAGCACTATTTATACTCAAGCTTTCGATAAGATGTTGTAGATCCTCTATACTCGTTGCTATGATCACAGTGTCGTCTGCATATCTTAAATTATTAATTAGTTTGCCATTAACGGTGACTCCCGCTTCGATATTATTGAGCGTGTTTTGGAAAATTTCTTCAGAATATAAGTTAAACAAAAGTGGTGATAACACACATCCCTGTCTAACTCCTCTACAGATCTTCATTTCTTCTGAGTGTTGCCCATCAATTTGAACTATGGCACTTTGGTTTCAATATAATGTTTGCACTATATTTATGATTTTACTGTCAATGCGCTTGTTCATAAGTATTGATATTAGTTTTTCATGTCTTACTTTATCGAAAGCTTTTTCGTAGTCAACGAAGCACAAGTGTAGATCAACATTCACATCCCGACATCGCTGAATTAATATGTTGATGGCAAATAGTCCTTCTCGAGTACCCATTCCATTTCGGAACCCGAACTGCGTCTCGCTAATATCCTCCTCTAGCCTTTCGTATATTCTCTTATGTATTATTTTTAGCAGAACTTTTAAAGTATGACTCATGAGGCTCAGTGTTCGATAATCGGAGCACTCTTTTGCTGCTTGTTTTTTAGGGATGGTTATAAATGCTGACTTTAGCCACTCCTGTGGTATTATTTCCGTATCGTACACCGTGTTGAATAAATCTGCCAATACTTCCAAGTTGTCCTCTTGTTTCAAGAACTAGTTTTAAGAGTTCTACTGGTATTTCATCTATATATATATATATATATATATATATATATATATATACAATTGCTGCAAACCCAATATTGAAAATTTACTTCCTTGTTGTCAGCAAATACTTCTAGTTCATTATATATATATATATATATATATATATATATACCACTATGTCGTGCCCATCCTATCCTGTCCTAACTATCAGATCAACGATTCTTCGTGTTTGGTGATCAACTTTTCGACGTTGTTCTACCCTTAAGTTTCCTTAATATACTTATTTTTAATTTTATTCTTTTTTGCTACATCACTTATTTATCTAGGCATTCTAGTTTCCGCCACATGCATTCGTTATTCCTTCTTTTGTTTAACTGTCAAACGTTTATTTCCATTCATCAAAGGTCTTACAACAGTTATTTCCAAAGTCCTTTTGGTATTTTATAATGACACTACATCATCACCACACATTAAGCGCCAGGGAATGTCACCTTGTAATTTTCCTGTAACCTAATTTAATACAAATGAGAGTAAATGAAGACTAAGTACTAAGTATGTAGATAATATTTTTCCTTGTCTGCACTATACTAGTTTTTGTTCTAAATTCGTCTCAGATTACATCACTACATCATCAGCATACATTAAGCACTAGGGACTGTTACCCAGTAGTTTTCTTGTTATCTCATGAAACACAAAAAATAGTAAATAATGGCTAAACACTGAGCCCTATTGTTAACTTAGTTTAATGAGAAATTTATTAGTTTGTTTCCGCCACACCTCTCATAACAATAATGGTTACCCTCTCATACATGTCTCTCACCATCTTCACCTACTTACCGGGATCTTATTTCTTATTAAGCACCAATTACAGAATACCTCGAGATTTTATGGTATGCGTAAACTGGATCATATGCTTTCTCCAGATCAATAAATACCAATAAATACCATATAAGCGTATGTCTTTTTCCTGTATTGTCATCAGCTGCCTTCTAATGAAAATTGTATCTATTGTTGATCTACCTTGCATAAAAACCAAACTGGTTATCGCATATTTCGATTTCTCTACGTATACGTTTATAATAACTCTTTCCCATATTTTCGTGGTGTTACTAAATAAGTTTATGGCCCTGTGATTTGCATATTTTCCTTGTTTTTGTAAACGAGTACTTATTATACTTTTTCTTCATTGGTCTGGCATTTGTACACTTTTATAATTGTATAAAACAAACGTGTTAGCTAACTTGTTCTAATCTCACCTAAAGCTGTCCACGCTTTTCCAGAAATATTATGTTGTCCAAGTGTTTTATCTTTTTTTATTTTTTGAAGTGCTTGAACAATTTTCTCGTTTATTATTATAGTAAAATTACCGTTACTATGTTAATTTAATAATAACTACTAAAGAAGATCATGACAAATAGACTAACAACTAAGCTTGACGAATACCAAGCAAGAGAACAAGCGGGATTCAGAAAGGGTTTTAGTACTAGCGACCATCTGCTAACAGTAAAAATACTGATTGAAAAGTCGAACGAGCATCAAATCCCGTTATACATGGCATTCATAGACTTCCGAAAGGCGTTTGACAGCATAGAACTTTGGGCCATTAAAAACTCACTACAGAACGGCAGAATTGATTACAGGTACACGGACCTAATAACAAACATATACAAAAATGCGAGTAATACAATAAAATTGACTAACGAACACGCTACAGAATCAATAAAATTCGAAAGAGGAATCAGGCAGGGAGACACAATATCCCCAAAATTATTCAATCAGGCTATGGAAGACATATTTAAAAAATTATAATTGGATACACACGGAATAAGAATAAATGGAGAGCTCTTGAACCACTTGAGATCTGCAGACGATATATTTCTGATAACAGATAAGAAGGAAGAGTTACAGAAGATGGTTGAAGAACTAGATAGAAAAGCGACAGAGGTAGGGCTGGAGATGAACTATAGTAAAACCAAGACTATGACAAACCAAGAAGACCAACTAGAAATAGTAGTCAAACAGAATAAATTAGAGCAGGTGGCAGAATACATATACCTAGGACAGATAATAAAGCTGAACAGGGACAATCAAACAGAAGAAATAAAAAGAAGAACTAGACTAGCATGGGCCTCATTTAACAAACTATCATATATTCTAAAAAATAAAAAGTTTCCTCAATATATGCGAACGAAAGTATTCAACCAATGCATTTTACCAGTTATCACATATGGCTCACAAACATGGACTTTCACAAAGGAGAACATCGACAAGATATCCAAAACACAAAGAGCAATGGAAAGACAGATGCTGGGTATCGGTCTTAAAGACATGAAAAGAAACTCATGGATCAGAGAAACAACAAAGGTGAACGATGTATCAAGACAGGTTGCAAAACTTAAATAGAACTTCGCCGGTCACACTCTCCGGCAAAAAGATAAAAGATGGAATAAGCGAATTCTACACTGGAAACCATGGGAAAAGAAAAGAAAAAGAGGAAGACCAGAGATAAGATAGACTGACGAACTTAAGAGAACGGCAGGAAAGGGCTGGATGCAGATCGCCCAAAATAGAGACCCATGGAGATTAACAGAGGAGGCCTATGCAAAAGAGTTGGCCGTTTAAGGCTGATTAGATAGATAGATAGATAGATAGATAGATAGATAGATAGATAGATAGATAGATGTTAATTTAATAAACTGTGAAAGTAGTTTTTTCCATAGTTTTATAGATTTTATGCTTCACCTTATCTGGTGTAAATTTAATCGTATAGATTTGTATATCCTTCTACTTTTGCTTTTTACTGATACTTTTGCTTCCTTATTGTCGTAGTATATCGTTTTTTCTTCTTCTGATCTTTTCTTGAACTTTGTTTGACAACTAGCAGGTTACTTTCCTAAGATATTTCCATGTATTCAATAGCAATATCTCCAAAAATACTGGCAACATGCTTCCAAATTGTATTAGAACTTCTTTTTTGTTTCGCTACTTTTTTCTACTATTTTTGTCCTAAATAGACTTTCTTTCTCATATTTTGACATCCAAAACTTGAATTTTTGTGGTTCTCTCTAATATTTAGGTTTATTTTAGCTTTTTTTTCTGCCAGTTCTAGCAGAAGCAGATTTTGTTTACTTTTGTATGTCGTGAGTTAACTTTTTCTATTTTAAAAGGGTGTGTTACCAATCGCGATATTTTAATCTGCCGCTAATTCCAGCATATCAACTTTAGTGTTATTTCTAGTTCGAAAGCCTAGTCCTCCCTATTGTATTTCCAATCATCTCTTCTATTGGGCCAGATGTGCATACAAATGCCTCCTATTATAGCCTTTTTCTTTTCAGTCATTCAGTATGTCTTTGTGGCTATGTATTTGCCTTTTTTACTTTCCTTTTTTTTGAGTTATTTTTGAGTTATTTTTTTTAACTTTGAAATGGATGAAAGCAAATAAAAATAGCATAATTATATTAAATATACAAAAATAACAAACACAGAACAATACCTACTATACCAAAATAAATTTTTGTCTTTTAAATAATTGTTTGAGTATCGCAGATTTAAATTTAATAATTTATATTGTACACTTCATTACATGGTCAGTATTAATATGTTAATTGTTTCAAAAAAAGTTGTTGGTTACTGTGATAAGCGTTACATTTAGGTAGAAATCGTTAATTTTAGGTTTAACCTTAATTTAGTTTATCTTTTCTGTGAGATTTATTAAGTGCTGTCAATGTAATTCACGGTACAAAACTCTTCAAATTCTATTTATTTTGTACCTATGAGACATCGATGCGATATATATATATATATATATATATATATATATATATATATATATATATAATATATATTATATATATATAATATATACACTTATTATATGTATTTAACATAGGCTTTACGTCGAATATTGTTTATTTACACCACAACCACAAATACCTCTTAACTAATGAACTGAACACCTAGAAATGTTTCTTTTGATCTTATTTTTGTGGAAAACAGTTGATAGATCGAAATATTTAGGTTATATTAACGATGTGCGTTTTATTTTAGCCAAAGTAACGGAGTGATGTTTCAGTCAACAGATCTCATTTTAAATCCTTCAGAAACTAAGAAAAAAAACTCTACATCTGGAGCAGAAGGAAAAGGCGGTGGAGGACATGGTCATGGAATTCCAGTGGAACATCCAACTTCGTAAGTCATTGACAAATATATTAAATGTAGAAAATATTTTCAATTTATTAACGCATGGTGGAATTTGCCAAATTTGCTACACAAGAGCTTTTAAAAATATGCATAGAATAACTAATTTTGTCGTTAATCAGATTTATTCCCTACGGTTTAGTAGCAATCACAGAATATGTTATACCTAAAGCCAAAAACGAATTAAAAACTTACCGAGCCTATATATACGAAGAAAAGTATCATAATCATTATAATCATCTTATAGAAAGCGGTGTCTCTTTAGTTTTGGTTTGGTTGTAGCAGTAACTTTGAAGTTGATTGCTAATTGTACTATTTTTGTTTATTTGGGATTCGTCTAATAGATCGTCGTAGATGTCTGAATTAATATTTTATACTACTGTGACCACCTAAATTTTCCACACTTAATAACAGTAGCTATAAAATAATTTTCAGAATGTGTCTTAGACGAGAAACTTTAAATAAATATTAACGATCACATCACAGTCTAAAATGTGACACAGTTGTCAAAAACCTTCAATATAAATAAGATTTCATGTGACAGTTGGGACAAACAATAACATAACCCAACTAAATTTGATTTCTTAAACAAGGAAAGACTCTCTTTCCTTGTTTAATGTGGCCTCTCAAAATGTACTTCCTGTCTAACAATATTTTTGCCCCCACTACTTTTACATTCCATCTTTTGTCTTTTTGCTCAATGGCTAGCATGCTCAACTCACTTTCATTTTTTTTTTGTTTATTTTCTTTATGTCGTCACTTTAACGCTTTTTCCTTGTATCCATGTTTCTCTATTGCTTATTTAAAATTTATCCCGTTATAGCGCTTATCAGTTTTATCTAAGTTAATATCACCACTCTCTTGGTTCTGTATATGCTTCAGTTTCACCATGTAGAATGCATTTGTAGATCTAAGTTATCCCTATACGTCACTCAACGATATTTAAAAGTATTTTCATTATTTGCCTTTATATACATAACTTTTTATATAAAATCGCATCATATCATTTTATTGATATTAATTCGAGCACGGTAAGTTTAACGAATTTGTCTATATTTTGCCAAACATATATTAATATTTACATATATATATATATATATATATATATATATATATATATATATAATATATACATTTATATATAATATATATATATATAAATATATTATATATATATATATATATATCGGAAAAGGAGTACGACCGTCAATCCAATATATTATAAGGATCACTCAGACTAATGGTGGGTTCTTATATCGGTCTCAAGGTGGAGAAATAAAAGACAAAGTTGATATGCTACTTTATCTATTCTGAAGACGTTTCGCTTTCGTATTCTGAAAGCATCATCAGTTCATCTAAAAAGTACAATATGAGAAACACACAATCATGGAGAAAATGTTATAAGTGTTACCTTAAAAAGACATGTAGCAGTCAATGATATTAATAGATTTGTGAGTAAAACTTAAGTAAATGGACATTATACGGTAATATTGTATAAACAATCAATTAACTAACAACATTTAGCAACTTATTAAAAAATTAGCTCAGCAACAGAACATGGGGTCTAAAGTATATGTAATATTTTATTTTATATTAAGCAGTGAGTAAGAACTAAGAATATCATAGATTAACTTCCAACTATTTGATAATTATTTAAGCTTTGATTTTGACTTTAGGTAGCATTATTAAAGTGATTTGAATAATTTTTTTTTTATTAAAAAATGTAGTGTAAATGAAGTTACCGCTCAAAGCCTCACAGCTGCCGCCGGGAAAATGGCGTTAATTGAAACAGACCGAACCAAACCATGAAAAGACAGCCAACCTTGAGGTCAAAAATTTGACGGAACAGCAAGGTAGAAGTACCACCCTAAATAATAGGGCGGTGTATTTAAAAGTTCAAATGAGTTTGAATGATAACCCGCTTGTAAGAGACAAACCAATGAAAGAAATTAATATAAAATAAAATATTACATATACTTTAGACCATATGTTGTGTTGCTGTGCTAATTTTTTAATAAGTTGCTAAATGTTGTTAGTTAATTGATTGTTTATACAATATTACCGTATAATGTCCATTTACTTGAGTTTTACTCACAAATCTGTTAATATCATTGACTGCTACATGTCTTTTTAAGGTAACACTTATAACATTTTCTCCATGATTGTGTGGTTCTCATATTGTACTTTTTAGATGAACTGATGATGCTTTCAGAATAGATAAAGTAGCCTATCAACTTTGTCTTTTATTTCTTCACCTTGAGACCGATATAAGAACCCACCAACTCTTATAATATATATATATATATATATATATATATATATATATATATACATATATAAATATATATATATATATATATATATATATATATATATATATATATATTGAAATGATTTCAATATGTTAAAATATATACAACTTTAATGGATTTTTATATGAGTTTGTTGTTTATGAATTTCATGAAGCCATCACAATGTGGGTTCGACTCTGAAATAAAAGAGAGAAAAAGATTAGTAAATTGTTAAATAAATTAATTTTGACTTACCTGGTATAGTGTTAATAATTTCTGAATAGTATAGTTGCCTAGTGTATAGGTGAATCGTCTAAACCTTAAGAAGAACAAAAAAAGAAGAATTTTAAAAAAATATTTAAACATAGAAATTTTAATAAACGTCAGAAAATAAACTGCTTGACAGTTTATTTGACAGTCTGTGGGAGCTAAATTAATAGGGGTTTTGTTAAATAAGAAATTACAATGATGTAGAGATGAAAAGAATAAATTAGTATTGTAATAGAATAAGTTTTATATCTAAACATTTTTTTTTGTAAATTCCCAAATTATATGTGATTAAAGTGATTATGAGAAAGTAATGTGGCTTGACAAATATGTCAAACAGGACAGTTTTATGGTTTAAAAATATTTAAATAGAAGACAGAAAAAAAAAACGTTGGTTGCTGTTAGCAACGGATAATAAGAGGAATTGGTTTTTTGGAGAAGACGCCGACGAGGTTTTTTTGGACGAAGGAGAGCCCTGAAACTGTGGAATAGGTCGGGAGTGTTTTTTAAACTCGTCTAATTAGAATTTAGTTTTTCCACAGTTTCCACAGCAGAGATATCCAGAAATTTGTTCCAGAGAGTAAGAGAAACAATTTCACTTATAAATTATATTGGAGTATAGAAATGTCATTTAAATTGAGAAAATTAAAAATCATGAATTAACATAATTGCGATAGGCCTTAAAAATTGAAATTATTAATGATCATTAAATTAAAAATAGAATAGTACGTACCTTAACTTCCGAAGAGAGGATTGATATTCCAGTTTCACCGATTATTTTTGAGTAGTTAGTTTCCTTTAAAGCAATCAGAACTGTTTTAAAGTGAGGTTGGACAATAATTTTGGGGATCATTTGAAATTTTGATTATATTGAGTATCAGCGGAATAAAGTGTCATTTTCTTTTTCTTTATAGTTCATTTAAACACTTTATAAAGTTGCAATATTTATTTAGTTTTTAGGTACTTGTAGAGAGTCTCCACATTTGTAATACATTTTTATTGTCACGTCACTAAACCACGTTAAGACTTAAACGATTCCTATTTTTGTAAATTTTTAAAGGCAACCGAAGTTGCAGACGAATTTTATTGTGTATATTAAATTTGTTCAATATTAATAAATAACGTGCTTCATTTGGGTTGATTTATCAAAAGTCTAAAGTAAAGTTTGGTTTAATTTCTTTTTGAACTCTACCAGGAGACTACAGAGTCGACGTCACACAGTGACAGATTGCTTAGAACATATAATTGAGTTAGCTGAGGTATATATTAAATTAAACAACGAACCACATATTTTAAAAATTACATTTATTATAAAAAAAAAAATAAAATTAATAAAATACAACTTTATCAATATATATATATATATATATATATATATATATATATATATATATAATATATATAAGTATATACGTATATTATACAGGAATTAAACGAGGATAATCCAGATAAAAGAATACAATTTTACAAAATAATGATGGATAACAGCCACCGAAACAATCTCTAGGTTCAAAATATAATTTTTTCTGATGAGACTACATTCAAATTAAATGGCGAGAAAACTACAACTTGATGTGGTAACATCATACACAATACCCGCAAAAGATAAACGTATGGGCTGGCATTGTAAGAAATAAAATCATTGCACCCTACTATTTCGAAGGTAATTTAAACGGGCCTGTATACCTTTAGTTTTTAAGTGGGTATCTCTGACCTACTTTAGTTAATTTATTCCCCTGTAGAATTAATCTTAGAGGTTTTGATAAAAGTTTATGGTTTCCACAGGATGGTGTGCCTCCGCATTATGCTTTAGATGTTCGAAGGTACCTAAACGAAATTTTTCCGAACGGTGGATTGGAAGACTTGGACATCGAGGCCAACTTGGCAATGAATGGCCAGCGCGGTCGCCAGACCTCAATCCTTAGGATTATTTTATGTGGGATGATATAAAGAATGTTGTTTATGAAACGAAACCTGCAAATATTGGAGACATAAAAACAAGAATTCATAAAGAAATAAACAATATTTTTCAAGAAAGCATAAACAAGGTTCTACAAGAATTTGTACAACGTTTGGGTTACTGTCAAATACAACAACGGCTACAATTTGAACATTTAAGATAAAGTGATGTATTAATTACTGGATTACAATAAAGTTATTTATTGTAATTTATTTATAATTTATTAATATAAATCAATAAAAAATAATTTTCTAGCGCATATCTTTCTAATTATGTCCGTTAGACCCACAGTATTATACTTTTTTGAAATCAGCTCATTGTTATCGATCTAAGAATGTCCTAAAATACGTCATGACTGTAATGTGTATCACCTTGTATAAGGAAATTTTATTGTAAAATGTAGAACATTAAATTTAAACATCGGCGTGTTTTAGAGTTTTTTAAAAAGGCTTTTCATTTAAATATCGAATTTATTCCATACTTTACAGACACACGGTATATACATATATACTTATATATATATATATATATATATATATATATATATATATATATATATATTATATATAAATATAAATGTATATATATATATATGTATATATATATATATATATATATATATATATATGTATATATAAATATAAATATATATATATATATATATATATATATATATACATATATACATATATATATATATATATATATATATATATATATTTATAATATATATAAATATATATATTATATTATACATATATACATATATATAATATATATAAAATATAAATATATATATATATATATATATATATATATATATATAATATATATATATAAATGTCAGGTAAACGCCGAAATTGGATAAAACTGGTTTTTGCTTCTTCGTCTAGAGAGAGTTTTAAATTGATTTTAAGTCGGTGAAAACGATGTTTTGTTGTCTTGTAAAATCGGATGTAATTCCCTAACAATCTCTATACGTGACTGGAAATCTTGGGCATTTTTAATTGGATTATCATATTGTTCTAAACCTATGTTTTGGTATTTTATTGACGTTTCAATCAAAAGCGGAAATCGTTCAATCGTCAAAATACAAACATTAATAAATGAAACAAATTTTGTTTTTCGTTACTTAAATTCTTCCAATAATTATCTGACTGACTGTTTATCTAACTGATGTATGTTGACAATTCAGACATATATTATACATTTTAATTTTTATACATTGAGACATTTATACATTTAAGTAAAACTGATCACATTCGCAAGGTATTTTATAAATACAATTCTTTGTCCCTTCTCGTTCATTATTAGGTTTAGTTTGAGACAAAATAGATTTCAGTGTGTTTGTTGTTTTAAATGTTGTTATAATGATAAATTTATTTTCTATCCTTTTAAGTTTTTCTGGTAATCCTTTTATGTACGGTATTGTTATTTTTCTCGTATTATTTCTTGTGTATGCTGTAGGATCTTTTTCTAAGTTGTTCTGTTATATTCGGTCGATTGTTGAAAATTCTTTATTTATAAACGATAAAGGATAATTATTTTTTAACAAAACAGATGTTAACAAATGTTTTTACTCCAAGAACGAATTTTCGTTAGAATAAACAATTTTGGTTCTATCGTATAAGGATTTATGTCTCTCTTTTTAATAGTAATATTGAGGTTTGATTTGAATTTTAAATATCTGTTGGTGTATGTTGGTTTTCTATACACCTGACTCTCATATCCAGTATTATTCTTAGTAGTTAAAACGTCCAGAAAATGTAGTGTGTTATTATATGCCCTTTCCATGTTAAATGTTGTATTTTCTTTATCGTTTTTATTATTTAGGAATGTGTCCAACAACTCTGGTTTATGAGGTCATATTGAGAACACATCTATATAGCTCTGCCTAGCTGTAGGTTTTAAATTTTGTTTAGAAATATTATTTTTTGAAATATTTTTCAAAATCTTCCATAAATATATTGTCTAATAATGGAGATAAAGTAGAGCACATTGCTAGACCAAAATTTTGGTTATGGAATGTATTATTTGGTTGAAAATATGTATTATCAGTACATAATGTCAATACCTCCATTATAGATAATATGTTTAGTCTTGTTCTAGTTGCCAATGTATCATCACTCCCTAATTTTGTTTTGACTATATTTAAAGTCTTATCTAATGGCACATTTGTAAATAAACTATTAATATCAAAACTTACCAAAATGTTTGTACTAAATTCAATATTTGATAATTTATTTCAAAATGTTGTGTATTTTTTATAAATGTGTCACTTTTATTTGCAAATGGTTGTATAATATTTAATAAAAAAATTTATAGTTCATTAAAAGGAAAATTCATGGTACTGTAAATACTTCTAAAAGGTATATTTGTTTTATGAACTTTTCATACTTCATAAAAATGAGGGGTCTTACTACAATGAAGTGTAATTAATCTTCTGAGATAACTTGTTACACAATCTTTAAACTTGAATAAAGTTCTATTTATATCATATTTTCCAAAGGCTGTGCTGGATCCTTTGTTAATTTTGTATAAGGTCCGTTTGGTTGATCTTCGAATTTTGTTTTCATATTGAATTTTTTCCATTATCAATTTTATTCAATTTTAATAGACTTTTCCAATTTAAGTTTATTATTATATTTTATTATACTATTTGCCTTACTTATTTTCATAAGTAAGGCAAATAGTAAATTGTGGATATATTTAGTGAAATATAATAGTTTACATAGCTTGTATTTACTGCTTTCTTTAATCGCAATTGACACTTACTTTATTTTTTCTCGTCCGAGGTCTCTAATTGCATACTTTGGTATATAATTTTTGCCAATGACAAATCATTGGTAAAACTCGCAACACAAATACAAAAGAAAATAGATAAAGGTGGAAGGCAACCGTAAATACGTTTTTCTGGCTATTTGGTCGTCATCAGTACGGTGCATCAAGTTAGAAAAGAAACAAATTAACTTGAAAAAGGATCTACAGGAGGCATGCGACCATGCGTTAGAGGCAGCGAAGTTAGAAGAGGGGAATGTTCACTACAGGAGCAATGCGACCAATTTGCTACAATATTGTTAGCAGACGTTAAAGTTTCGCAAGTAACAACTAACAAATTTACGAAAGTAGCTACAGCTACCTAAGAAGAAATGCCAAACGTTTAGAACGTTTCAAACAATAAGAAAATGTTAATGCGAGTTAATATTAAAATAAAGTAGAAAATATTGGCATAGCAGTTGTGTTCAGATCCAGGCATTTTTTATTGTCACGGATAGTACTTTTCTGAACTTATGAGGCTGGCTATGGACCAAAGTATTTTGTAACTGATCCTCTTTTTGCAAGTTCATCAGGTCATGCATCGCCCTGTATTTACCGATGACCTCACACCCATATCAGTCTAAAATTAAAATATTTCAGCAGTCTATCGAGTTCTTATTCTTATTAAGTTAGTTTCTTTTGGCCAATGCAAAATTGCATAGAACTCTGATTTAACATAAAATAAAATGTATCGCATTATTATCATAATTGGCTCGACAATACTTTGTGAATCTTGGCCTTCTAGCGGAGAAGTTAATACTTCCACATCATCTATCCAACTTTTACTCGGTCGTCCTCTACTTCTTCTACCCTCTGTGTTTGAGAATGTTAATCGCTTCGCATACTTACTATCTAATATCCTAGCAATATGCTTTGCCTATCTTAGCTTCTGGACCTAAATAAATTTCACAATACTTGAATCTGTGTACAGCTGGTATAATTCATCATCATCTTCTTCCTACGTCCTGTATTTAGGCTTTAAAGTATGTTTCTTCTTCAATATTAGCCTCCTAAATTATTTAAATAAATACTTTAAATTTTTGCACCATCTTTTTCTTGGTCTGCCAATACTTCTTCGTCCATTTGGTGACTTGTCTTGTGCTATTCGTACTATCCTATCCTCTGCCATTCTACTCATGTGTTCGTTCCACTTTTGTTTCCGTTTTGTCACCGATCCATTTATGTCTTATATATTGCATGCTATTGTTACTTTTATGCATGCTTCTGTCCCTATCCAACAGACTTTTATCTAATATTCGTCGAAGTATTTTTATCTCTGTTGTTTCTAGTAAACGTCTCGTTTTAGATGTGTCAGGTCTTGTCTCCGCCGTGTATGTTAATATATGTCTAGTATTGCTGTTTTATAGAGTTTTTGCGTATTGTCTTAGGCGTTTGTTCTTCCAGATTGTGTCATTAAGAGATCCCGCCGCTTTACTTGCTTCTAAGCTTTGTTACTTCGTCTTCAACATCTCCATAAATAGTTATTTATGGAGATATGGAGATTTATACAAATATCTAAACCCTGCTTTCTGCTTTATTCTTTTTCCATCAATTTTGTGTCGTACATTTGGTTTTTTCTGCTGATATTATCATATTGTATTTTTTGACTGTTTTATTGAATACGTGTATTAATCTTTGGAGCTCTTCTGTCTCGGCGATTAATGCGGCAGCGTCTGCATAACATAATATTTGGATTT